>JARQOD010001408.1:0-99053 GCA_033576555.1 Oophaga sylvatica | reverse complement strand
TTATTTCATGATAGTTTCATGAAGTCAGGAGACAAATCTTCTAAATTATGCAATGATCAAAGTATTGACTCTATTAGGGCCGCGGCCATGCTTACCTGTTTAATGGCTGCTGTGTGCAGTGTTGGGTTCACTGGTCACCCCTTCTATTCTTTTTTATTTACATTTAATTATAGAAGCATCCAGTGACTTTACACTAAGACTGGTGAATGAGCAAATATTAGATAAAGACAGTTCTTTAAAAAGTCTGTGTATGTCAGCAGAAGACACAATCAAGACATTTCTGTAAAGGATAATTGCATCAACATCTCACTATTTGGTAAAATGAAATGAAGATAAATTGGGTAAAGAACATTTACCTGTTGTCACAGGAGTTCTAATATAAATGTATGCACATCATGTAACAATGTAGATACATCTAAATACATTTCTTTTGTATCACTGTTACCCTCTCCCACCCATATACTGACTAGAGAGGAGCAGATCTGTTTTTTAATCAAAAAGCAGTTTTGTTTTAAAATATTATTGGAATTTTTGTTGACTCAAATGATTTTATTTATAATTGGAATTCTTCCACCAAGTAAGCGGCACCGCTATGGGTACAGGTCATTTACCGATTTCTGCACATTTTTTTTTAGTGTAACGGAGAATTTCCATATGTAATGAGCTGATTTTGTACACCAATCTCATTTTATTTTTGGGAAGCTTTATTAATTTAGTCTTATGAGATAGTGAAAAATGTTTTACATTATTTCATTTTTATCATTTAGCATGATTTTATTAACAATTTGTTGGAAGGGAAATAAAACAGTAATTTTAGCATTTATTTGCATTTTAAAGTTTGTGTTATCTGCTGTGCTGTAAAATAACACAGTTACTGCATTCAGTAGGTCAGTACTAATATGGTGTTGGTAAATTTGTATAATCTTAATATTTTTATGTTTTGTACAATATATACTTAAAAAAAACACATTTGATGCTGTTTCACAATTTTCTGTTAGAGGAGTGGTATGAGGATTGATATTTTACAAGAAAATCTGTAGCTTTTGTAGGCAACAGTTTGTTATACATGCCATATTTTGATCACTTTTCCATTCTTTAGGAGTCAAAATGAAAGAAAAAGACAAATTCTGAATTTGTTTTAATTTTTTTTAAACACCAGTCACTGTTGGGTATAACTGTCATGTTATCTTTATTTGGTGGACGATTTCATGACCATATTCTGATAACCTTAACCAGAGATGAGCGAAACAGGTTGGTCAGATTCAAAAGTCGCCGACTTTCACCAAAGTCGGGTTCCTGCAAAACTAGCCAGGATTTTTCCAAACGTATCGCCCGAAAGCTGGAAAAGTTGTGGACTCAAAGGCGACTTAGTACATATCTTTTGGGAATGCCCTAAGATTGCTCCCCTATGGAAAGAAATTTCCACATCAGTAGACTCCTTTATTAACAAAAAATAATCCTCACACCCCAGATGTTATTGTCTCTGGAATTGGAAAAACTACAAGCACAACATAGAGCCTTAGTAATCCATTTATTTCTAATTACTAAAAACGCAATTGCGGCTTTACGGAAAGAAAAAAATGTCCCAGTTATTTAGGACATTGTGGATTAAATGTCACTCCACAACTCATATGAGAAAGCTCATGCAAATGCTAACAATTACTACACAACCTATCTCAAGAGATGGGAATCCTGGAACAGCTTTGCTCCCTGAACATGTGCTAAAGATGTCTCTCCTCAATTTATAGCTATTTATTTACAGCTACTCAGGATACGTTATATTTGTCTTTAAGAAACAACGACCTGTAGCATTCATCGCGAATACAGACCCATCGCGTCAAGCCGGATGCCACTGGATATTAATTGTACTCTGCGATGATAAGAATGCCATATTTTTTGATAGCTACGGCTTATGTGCGCACAGCATTATCTTTCCATGCGTGTTTGTGACATTTTTGAACAAGAATTGTGAGTCATATTATTATCAAAACAGGCAAATCCAGGATACGTATAGTACTGTATGTGGCCATTACTGCATTTATTTTGTGCATATTTTTAGCTCGCAACTTTCCGTTCAATAAGATTTTACAGAACTTTACTCATGATAAGCAAAAAAATTATAGAATCGTGTCAAATTTTATATCTGAGAGATTATTATCTTTAAAGACAGAGCGTCACATCTGCTTCCTTGTTCGACCTAGCTGTGTTTGCCATTCCTCAATCCCATAACCCTGAATGTTTGTTCACCTGCGTGTAGAAAATTCAAACAATAAAGGAGGAGGTGTCGCATTGTATGTTAGAAAAGCATACATCTGCACAGAGATTGACGCTTCAGAGACTGGGAGTTCTGTGGAAACTGTTTGGGTAAGAATACAAGGACAGAACAATGGAAAGGACACCATTGTAGGCATTTACTACAGGCCACCTATGCAAGCTGAAGATATGGATGAACTCTTTATGCATCAAATGGCCAAGTTCTCCAAAAAATATGACATAGTGGTCATGGGAGATTTCAACTATCCAGACATTTGTTGGGAATCTCTCTCAGGCAAAACTAACAGGTCAAGGAAATTCTTATCCTCTCTTGCTGACAACTTTATCTTTCAAAAGGTAGGGGAGAAAACAAGGGGATCTGCTACCTTGGATCTAATCCTCATAAACAGGGAGGAAATGGTGGAGGAGGTAAGAGTGGCTGGGACTCTAGGAGGTAGTGACCATGCTATTTTAGAATTTTGGATAACAAGAGGAGGAAGACCTGTGAAGACTCAGACTTCAAGGTTAGATTTCAGAAAGGCAGATTTTAAGGGACTCAGAAAGAGAATTGGAGGGATCCAATGGCAGGATATCCTTAAGGACAAAAATGTCCAGGAAGGATGGGACATCTTGAAAAATGAGATTCTCAAAGCACAATCATTAACAATTCCGAAAAGAGGGAAAAATGGGAAGCATTTAAGGAAACCAGGATGGATGAACACAGAACTTAAACACATGCTAAAAAGAAAGAAAGAAATGTTTATCAAATGGAAAGAGGAGGCATATCTAAAGAAGAATATAATGCCATCTGCGAAACCTGCAGGGCAAAAATCAGATTATCTAAAGCTGACAATGAATTAAGGCTTGCAAGAGATGTCAAAAGCAACAAAAAAGGATTTTGGGGATACGTCAAAAGTAAAAGAAAAGTCAAAGATGCTATAGGATTTTTACAGGATGAAAATGATGAAATGGTAAGACAGGATGTTGAGAAGGCTGAACTGTTAAATTCCTATTTTGCATCTGTTTTCTCTCAGAAAGGAAATGTAACATCAACTGATCTTCACTGTCCTATTAAAGGAATAGAAGAATCCAGGATATCTATAAACAGAAAGACAGTGAGGAAACACTTAGCTAACTAAATGAATTCAAGTCTCCAGGTCCAGATGAATTACACCCCAGAATACTGAAGGAGATAGCAGAAGAAATTCTTGAACCACTGTCCATAATCTTTGAAAATTCTTGGAGAACAGGAGAAGTCCCAGAAGACTGGAGAAGAGCAAATGTTGTTCCTATCTTCAAAAAGGGGAAGAAGGTGGACCCAGGGAACTACAGGCCGGTGAGTCTGACTTCTATACCAGGAAAGATCTTTGAACAAATTATTAAAGAACATGTATGTAAGTACCTGCATAAGAATGAAGTGATTAAACAGAGTCAGCATGGGTTTGTAACTAATAAGTCATGTCAGACTAACTTATATTTCCTTCTATGACAGAATCACTGACTGGGTGGATCAGGGAAATGCTGTAGATATAGTAGATCTTGACTTCAGCAAAGCATTTGACAAAGTATCTCACACAATCCTTATTGAAAAAATGACTAAGTATGGAATGGACAAGGCAACTGTTAGGTGGATTCATAACTGGCTTAGTGATCGGAATCAAAGAGTGGTCGTAAATGGCTGCACATCCAGTTGGAAGAATGTCTCAAGTGGGGTACCACAAGGCTCTGTTTTGGGCCCTGTATTGTTCAACATCTTTATCAATGATTTAGATGAAGGAATTGAGGGTAAACTGATCAAATTTGCTGATGACACAAAGCTAGGAGGGGTAGCTAATACTAGAGAAGAGAGAGAGGATTTAAAAAGATATAAATAAACTGGAGCAGAGGGCAGCAACTAACAGAATAGTTACTAACAGGGAAATATGCAAAGTACCACATCTGGGAAATAAAAATGAAAAAAGCGTATACAGAATGGGAGGAATAGGGCTAAGCAACAGTACATGTGAATAAGACTTGGGTATACTAATAGATCACAGACTGACCATGAGTCAACAGTGTGATGCAGCAGCAAAAAAGGCAAATACAATTCTGGGATGTATTAACAGACGCATACAGTCTAGATCACGTGAGGTCATTATTGCCCTCTACTCCTCTTTGGTCAGACCCCATCTGGAATACTGTGTCCAGTTTTGGGCACCACATTTTAAAAAAGACATCAACAAACTGGAGCAAGTTCAGAGAAGAGCGACCAGAATGTGTGTTCGGTCTGCAAATCATGTTCTATGAGGAACTGTTTACAGAGATTTGGAATGTTGTCTTGCAAGAAAAGAAGACTGAGAGAACTTAATATCTGTCTACAAATATCTCCAAGGGCTGTGACATTGTAGAAGGATCACTTTATTTGATTTGCACAAGTAAAGACTAGAAGTATTGGGATTCAAACTAAAGGAGTAGTGTTGTGAATGGGTTTGAGATGAGTTCTGAGCAGAGGCTCCCTCTGGTGGTTACAAGCGGTACTAGTGAGATTGTGAGGACTGGGAATCAGGTGTTACTGATTGGTCTTATTAAGGGAGTCATTTTCCCATCAGGGTTGCCGGTGATCAATTGTTCTGGTCTGAATCCTTCATTCCAGTTTCCCTTGTAGCCTGCTGTGTCGGTCTGCATCTCCTGCTTACAGATAAGACTTTTGCTTTTTTGTGTTTTTGCTGTGTTTTTGCATTTTGTCCTGCACTTCTTTGGGGGCCTTCAGGGTCCCCTCCGGGGGCTTCTGCCCTCTCGTTTAGTTCAGCCACTGAGTTTTGTTCTTTTGCTTTTTCCAGTTTTTTCAGTGGCTGCTGTTTTGATTTTGTTACACCAGAGAACTAATTTAGGTGGTAGAGGTCGTGTGATCTCAGGTGATTTTGAAATTAGTAGAGTTGTGTGTTTTTCAGGGTTTTCTGGATTGCAGTAAGTACCCTTCCTGTCCTTTTCTATTTAGATAGTTTGGGCCCCAGCGTTTGCTCATACTATTTTCTTTCTGTGTCAGTATTTCCTCTTGTCTAACCGCCATTACATGTTTGGGGGCTTTCTATTATCTTTGGGGTTCTGCTCCGGGGCAGATAGCTTTCCTATTTCTATCTTTAGGTGTAGTTAGTTTCTCAGGCTGTGACGAGGCGTCTAGGACCATCGTAGGAACGCTCCACGGCTGCCTCTAGTTGCGGTGGTTAGTCAGGGTACTGCAATCCATAGATTCCAACTGCTCTGGTGTATTTCCTTTTTTACCTGCACTCCTCAGCTACCGTAACATAACAGTATCACCGGCCAAATTGAAAATTGTATGGTACTCACAGAAGGGAAAAAATATTGTGAAAGAAAAGGTTGTCAGAGTTGTCAGAGATATTTTTCTGTTTGTTGCATTTTTTTCCTCTGTATCTCTGGGTGCTGGGGAGGATCTTTTCTCCCAATGGAGTTTGCACAGTTGTCTGGCCGTGTGGATCAGCTTGCCACTGAGGTTCAGAGTATTGCTGCATATCTTGCTAGGTTGCCTGTTGTGGAACCTAGGATCCCCATGCCAGATTTGTTTTTAGGGGATCGAGCTAAGTTTCTGAATTTCAAAAATAATTGTAAATTGTTTTTTGCCTTAAAATCTAAGTCCTCAGGAAACGCAGCGCAGCAGGTTCAAATTATCATCTCTCTCCTGCGTGGCGATCCTCAGGATTGGGCTTTTTCCCTGATACCTGGGGATCCTGTTTTGAGTGATGTTGATGCATTTTTTCAGGCTTTGGGGTTATTGTACGATGAGCCTAATGTCACTGATCAAGCTGAAAAAGCCTTGTTGGCATTAAATCAGGGGCTTGATGATGCTGAGTTATACTGTCAGAGATTCCGTAGGTGGGCAGTCCTGACCAAATGGAATGACGACGCTTTGGCGGCCCTTTTCCGGAAGGGTCTGTCGGATAATGTAAAGGATGTTATGGTGGGATTCCCTGTCCCCTCTGGTCTCAATGATTCTATGTCATTAGCGATTCAAATTGACAGACGTTTGCGTGAGCGGAGAAGTATGCGTGGAGTGGTGTTGCCTTGTGATCCAGCTTCTGAGCCCATGCAGTGTGATGGAGTGGTGTCTGGGGCACAGCGTCATGAGTTTCGAAAGCGCAATGGGTTATGTTTCTACTGTGGTAATGCCTCTCATGCTATTTCAGTCTGCCCTAAGCGGGGAAGACGTTTTGCACGCTCAGTTGTCTTGGGTAGTGTTCAGACTAAGTTTTTATTAACTGTCACTCTGATATGCTCTCTGTCCTCATTTTCTGCTCAGGCTTTCGTTGATTCTGGAGCAGCTATTAACCTGATGGATTATGATTTTGCTAAACGTTGTGGGTTTCCCTTGATACCCTACAGAAGTCTATTCCCTACTGGGGATCGATTCTACCCCTTTGGCTGAGAATAAACCCAGTTTTCTACTCAGGTGATAATGAGGGTTGAACCTGATCACCAGGAGTGCTGCAAATTTTTGGTTCTATATAATCTGCATGACATTATCGTGCTGGGTTTCCCTTGGTTACAGTCTCATAATCCTGTTTTGGATTGGAAATCTGTGTCTGTAACCAGTTGGGGCTGCCAATGTGTTAATACCAACACTCCTGTTTTTTCTGCCTCCCCCAGGCTCAGGATGTTCCTGACTTTTTGTTTGATTTTTCTGATGTGTTTAGCGAAAGTAAATCTGCATCCTTACCTCCCCATAGGAGCTATGACTGCGCTATTGAATTAGTGCGGGTAGTAAATTCCCTAAAGGTCGCCTTTTTAACTTGTCTGTACCTGAACATGATGCTATGCGGTCTTATATCAAGGAATCATTGGAGAAGGGTCATATCAGACCATCCTCTTCACCCTTAGGTGCCGTTTTTTTTTTTGTGGCCAAAAAAGATGGTTCATTAAGGCCGTGTATTGATTATCGTCTCTTGAACAATATTAATGTGAAATATCAATACCCGTTACCCTTGATTTCTGACCTGTTTTCCAGGGTGAAAAACGCTACTTGGTTTACCAAGCTTGACCTCAGGGGAGCGTATAACCTTATTCGCATTAAGCACGGGGATGAATGGAAGACGGCATTCAATACCCCTGAAGGGCATTTTGAGTACCTAGTGATGCCCTTTGGGCTCACTAATGCTCCTTCCGTCTTCCAGTCCTTCATGAATGACATTTTCAGGGATTTTGTGGATAAATTTCTGATTGTTTATTTGGATGATATCTTGATTTTTTCTAATGACTGGGACTCTCATGTGAAACATGTTCGAACTGTATTCCAGATTTTGAGAGAGAATGCTCTGTATGTGAAGGGATCAAAGTGTCTTTTTGGCGTACAGAAGATCTCATTTCTGGGATTCATTTTGTCCCCATCTGTTATTGAAATGGACCCGGTCAAGGTTCAGGCCATCTGTGATTGGGTCCAACCTACTTCATTAAAGGCTCTTCAGAGATTTTTAGGTTTTGCCAATTTTTATCGTAAATTTATTGGTAATTTCTCGGTTATTGTTAAACCATTAACTGATTTGACCAGAAAGGGTTCTGATGTGGTGAATTGGCCTCCTGAGGCAGTCTCTGCATTTCAGGAACTTAAGCAGAGATTCACTTCTGCTCCTGTTCTACGGCAGCCTGATGTTTCTCTGCCATTTCAGGTGGAGGTTGATGCCTCTGAAATTGGGGCAGGTGCCGTTTTGTCCCAAAAAGATCCAGAGACCTCTAAAAGTAACCCTTGTGCCTTTTTCTCTCGAAATTTTCTCCTACTGAACGTAATTATGACGTGGGTAATCGGGAGTTATTGGCCATGAAGTGGGCTTTTGAAGAGTGGAGACATTGGCTGGAGGGAGCCAAACATCAGGTGTGGTCCTTACGGACCATAAGAATCTGGTCTATCTGGAATCTGCCAAGCGACTCAATCCTAGACAGGCCAGGTGAGGCCTTGTTTTTCACACGTTTTAATTTTGTGGTTTCCTTTCTTCCTGGCACTAAGAATGTTAAGGCGGATGCCCTCTCGAGGAGTTTCCTTGCGGACTCTCCTGAGTTATCTGATCCTTCTGTTATTTTGAAAGAGGGTGTAGTTCTTTCCGCCATCTCGCCCAATTTGAGACTTGCTCTGGAGGGGTGTCAGGAGGATAGGCCCGAGCGCTGCCCTGTTGGAAAATTGTTTGTCCCGGACCAATGGAAAAAGAGTGTGATGTCTGAAATTCATTGTTCCGCATTGGCTGGGCATCCGGAATTTTTGGTACCAGAGACTTGGTTAGTCGGTCCTTTTGGTGGCCTACCTTGTCTCGCGATGTCAGGGAATTTGTGCAGTCCTGCGGGACTTGCTCTCGCTCCAAGCCTTGCTCTCCTCTAGTGGTTTGTTAATGCCATTGCCTGTGCTCAAGAGACCATGGACCCATATCTCTATGGATTTCATTTCCGATCTTCCTGTTTCTCAGAGAATGACCACCATCTGGGTAATTTGTGATAGATTTTCCAAAATGATACATCTTGTGCCATTACCTAAGTTGCCTTCCTCCTCTGAATTGGTGCCGTTGTTCCTTCAGCACGTGGTTCGTTTACACGGCATTCCTGAGAACATTGTGTCTGACAGAGGAGTCCAGTTTGTTTCCAGATTTTGGAGGACTTTTTGTTCTAAACTGGGTGTTCAATTGTCTTTCTCCTCGGCATTTCATCCTCAGACCAATGGTCAAACTGAGAGAACAAACCAGACATTGGAGACTTATCTAAGATGCTTTGTGTCTGCTGATCAGGATGACTGGGTCTCTTTTTTGCCTTTGGCTGAGTTTGCTCTTAATAATAGGGCTAGCTCTGCCACTTTGATGTCTCCGTTTTTCTGTAATTCTGGGTTTCACCCTCGATTTTCTTCAGGACAGACTGAAGCTTCTGTCTGTCCAGGTGTTGACTCTGTTGTTGAGCGTATGCAACAGATTTGGGACCAGGTAGTGGAGAGGTTGTCCCTCTCTCAGGAGAAGGCCCAGCGGTTTGCTAACCGGCATAGGACTGATGGTCCTCGGTTTAAAGTGGGGGACTTGGTCTGGTTGTCCTCAAAGAATATTCCTATGAGAGTAGCATCTCCTAAATTTAAGCCTAGGTTCATTGGACCTTATAAGATCATGGAGATTATTAATCCTGTTTCTTTTCGTTTGCTTCTTCCAGGGACATTTAAGATCCATAACGTGTTCCACAAGTCCTTGTTGAAGAGGTTTGTTGAGCCAGTGGTTCCTGCTGCTGTGCCTCCTGACCCTGTTTTGGTTGAGGGCAATCTGGAGTATGTGGTTGAGAAAATATTGGATTCTCGTTTTTCTAGACGAAGACTCCAGTATTTGGTTAAATGGAGAGGTTATGGTCAGGAAGACAATTCTTGGGTGTTTGCTTCGGACATCCATGCTAGGAGACTTATCCGTGCGTATCATAGAACTCATCCTGACCGACCTGGTTGCTCAAATGAGGGTTCGGTGACCCCTCTTCAAGGGGGGGTACTGTTGTGAATGGGTTTGAGATGAGTTCTGAGCAGAGGCTCCCTCTGGTGGTTACAAGCGGTACTAGTGAAGATTGTGAGGACTGGGAATCAGGTGTTACTGACTGGTCTTATATAAGGGAGTCATTTTCCCATCAGGGTTGCCGGTGATCAATTGTTCTGGTCTGAATCCTTCATTCCAGTTTCCCTTGTAGCCTGCTGTGTCGTGTCTGCATCTCCTGCTTACAGATAAGACTTTTGCTTCTTTTGTGTTTTTGCTGTGTTTTTGCATTTTGTCCTGCACTTCTTTGGGGGCCTTCAGGGTCCCCTCCGGGGGCTTCTGCCCTCTCTGTTTAGTTCAGCCACTGAGTTTTGTTCTTTTGCTTTTTCCAGTTTTTTCAGTGGCTGCTGTTTTGATTTTGTTACACCAGAGAACTAATTTAGGTGGTAGAGGTCGTGTGATCTCAGGTGATTTTGAAATTAGTAGAGTTGGTGTTTTTCAGGGTTTTCTGAGATTGCAGTAAGTACCCTTCCTGTCCTTTTCTATTTAGATAGTTTGGGCCCCAGCGTTTGCTCATACTATTTTATTTCTGTGTCAGTATTTCCTCTTGTCTAACCGCCATTACATGTTTGGGGGCTTTCTATTATCTTTGGGGTTCTGCTCCGGGGCAGATAGCTTTCCTATTTCTATCTTTAGGTGTAGTTAGTTTCTCAGGCTGTGACGAGGCGTCTAGGACCAACGTAGGAACGCTCCACGGCTGCCTCTAGTTGCGGTGGTTAGTCAGGGTACTGCAATCTCATAGATTCCAACTGCTCTGGTGTATTTCCTTTTTTACCTGCACTCCTCAGCTACCGTAACATAACAGAGTAGGCACAGATTAGATATTAGAAAAAACCTTTTGACAGTTAGAATGATCAATGAGTGGAGCAGGCTGCCACAAGAGGTGGTGAGTTCTCCTTCAATGGAAGTCTTCAAACAGAGGCTGGACAGACATCTGTCTGGGATGATTTAGTGGATCCTGCTTTGAGCAGGGGATTGGACCAGATGACCAGGAGGTCCCTTCGAACTCTACCATTCTATGATTCTATGATCCTATAATACCCATAACATATTATTCTGTTTTACTCAAATCAAACACTCTTCATTAGTAAGATACAAGTCTGTTTTATTCATTTATTGAGATATATACAATATTTCCCAGTCTGTTGGTAGACATTATTGATTAAAACAAATTGATATCATATTGCAGTTTTTATGTCAAGGATTCAAAATGTCAGCTTGTTTTGGTCTCTGCAGACACCTCGGCTTTCCACGGCAGGTGCATGTATTTTAGAATGTCCATGCCTCTCTGACAGGCATTTATTTCCAGCAGCTCCCAAAACATTTCTCTGGCCTCCACTGAAATGTTCTTCCACTTTTTTGGAGCTTTTGACAGATCCTCCTCATCTGCCACGGGCAAACCCTTTATAATATTTATCACCGCGTACTGCCCTATGCCAAGGTAAGAGTCCAAAAAGAGCATAATATATAACTACACCAAAAGCCCAGACATCAAGACTAGGATGTAGCAACAACTGGTCTCCTGGTCTAAGGCAGCAGAGCTCTGGAGCATTGTAGGGTTTATACCAGGGCACAAAAGGAACAAATGTGCCCTGGAGCCTCGTGAGTCCAAAGTCTGCCAGCTTTATCCAGTGACATTCTGCATCCATCAAAAGAATGTTATTCATCTTGATATCCCGATGAACCATTCCTCTGTTGTGCATAAAGTCCAGAGCACTAGCGATCTGAGTAACGCAGCGCTTTAACATGTCCTCTTGCATGCCGACCTAAGAAAAAGACAACACAGAAGATCACACAGCTGAACAGCAGACAGGAAACTATATCTGATATAAAGGGACAGAGGACTTGTAGATATCTACTAATAGATAGAATTCCGGCAGTCATCAGTTCTACTCTGCGTTTCAATTATATGAGATTTCCACTAATAATTAAATATCATACACATGGAGGATGGTACCAGCTCACACATACTCCTGCACCCTAAGCCTGCATAATTATGGGGGTCCATACTGCTATATACAGAAATATGAGTTTATTAACTCTGGGGAAATGCGGTAATGTTAGATATCACATCTACAACAAAGAACACTAATTTTTTTCATAAACAGTTTGAATAATGTTTAAAATGTGTAAAAGTAGAGAACAACAGCTTAAGATCTTACTTTAGGTGTAATGAAGGACTGGAGATTTCCGGCCGGTGCCACTTCCTGAACAAACACAAAATCCCTACTGGTATGGAAGAAGATGTCGTGAGTAAGGATGATGTTCCGGTGGCTGCTGAGGGTTTGTGAAATGCAATATTCCAGGAAGAAGTTGTCTTCTGGAGTCTTCTTCTTTGACATCATTTTTATTGCCACGGTCTGTCCTGTTGAATAAACATTATAATTGTCAATATGTATCATCATCATATTCAATAACACTTTCAAAACCGTACAAAAAACCTGATCAATCACTTTACACAGGACCATTCACAAGACTAGAAGAAAACTAATCACGTGTTGTAGATAGGATACAACTAGGGTCATACTTAACCATTGTTAACAAGTAGTTTGTCAGGGTACAAGAAGCTTTCACTTTCACATTTCACATTCATCTAAACCCACCCTGATGGCTCAAACATCTTTATAGTCATTACCCATCATCATCATCTCACCTGAATGTTTGTGTTTTCCCATGTGTACATTTCCAAAAGATCCAGTGCCAAGTTCTAGCAAAAGTTCAAAGTGGTCGGTCACTTCCATCATCGTCAGGTTCTTGGAAGTCTCTGATATCAGATGAAGAAGGTGTTTTGCCATAGTCTCGTTTGATTCCTTGATGTTGGCTGCCATTCTGAATAAAATGAAATTAAATATGGCATTGAATACAGCATGAAACATCTTCGAGACCCATAATAACATACTGTAATCACCACGTGTAAACTGCGGCTATAAATATACAATTGTATAATAGTGTGCAGTCACTGTAATGATGTTCCAGCATTACATAATTCCCCAGGGGTCTGCAGTAATACCATCTACTATATCCTGCTCTATACTTGTCACATATTCACCTTTATAGATGGAGATTGAATATGTCTACTGCTACTGAAACAGATGATAGTCAGTGCTGAACTCCTCCTGTACACCAACAAGTCCACAGCTCGATGCTCCTCAGAGGCCAATTCTGACCACAAATAATCCCTGGAGTGGAGTAGATGTCCCAGGAGGAGACACTTTATATCTGGGAAGAGCAGGGGGTTGTTAATTAGCGGGATATTGTCATTGGCCAAGACTTACTGGCATCATTTACATAAGCTGACCTTCATAAGTCTCTGGAGAGAGGTTGCTGGGTGATTACATATGAATGGGGCCTGTGGGTGCGGCTCAGGCAACATCTGTGGGAAACACCTGAAAATGCTAGCTTTATTGTTCACTTTGGCTACATTTGTATATGAATGGTGAATGAGAACCATACAATCCTCTTTGTAATGCTGGGCTGGGACAACAAAAGGGATGGAAATTTCCTGAGGTGCCCTGTGATACATCCACAATTGTGCTGATAATTAGGTAAACTAAAGAATGATATGTTATTCAATGTATTATTTCATGAGAGTTTCATGAAGTCAGGAGACAAATCTTCTAAATTATGCAATGATCAAAGTATTGACTCTATTAGGGCCGCGGCCATGCTTACCTGTTTAATGGCTGCTGTGTGCAGTGTTGGGTTCACTGGTCACCCCTTCTATTCTTTTTTATTTACATTTAATTATAGAAGCATCCAGTGACTTTACACTAAGACTGGTGAATGAGCAAATATTAGATAAAGACAGTTCTTTAAAAAGTCTGTGTATGTCAGCAGAAGACACAATCAAGACGTTTCTGTAAAGGATAATTGCATCAACATCTCACTATTTGGTAAAATGAAATGAAGATAAATTGGGTAAAGAACATTTACCTGTTGTCACAGGAGTTCTAATATAAATGTATGCACATCATGTAACAATGTAGATACATCTAAATACATTTCTTTTGTATCACTGTTACCCTCTCCCACCCATATACTGACTAGAGAGGAGCAGATCTGTTTTTTAAACAAAAAGCAGTTTTGTTTTAAAATATTATTGGAATTTTTGTTGACTCAAATGATTTTATTTATAATTGGAATTCTTCCACCAAGTAAGCGGCACCGCTATGGGTAAGGTCATTTACCGATTTCTGCACATTTATTTTTAGTGTAACGGAGAATTTCCATATGTGATGAGCTGATTTTGTACACCAATCTCATTTTATTTTTGCGAAGCTTTATTAATTTAGTCTTATGAGATAGTGGAAAAATGTTTTACATTATTTCATTTTTATCATTTAGCATGATTTTATTAACACTTTGTTGGAAGGGAAATAAAACAGTAATTTTAGCATTTATTTGCATTTTAAAGTTTGTGTTATCTGCTGTGCTGTAAAATAACACAGTAACTGCATTCAGTAGGTCAGTAATAATATGGTGTTGGTAAATTTGTATAATCTTAATTTTTTTATGTTTTGTACAATATATACTTTAAAAAAAACACATTTTATGTTGTTTCACAATTTTCTGTTAGAGGAGTGGTATGAGGATTGATATTTTACAAGAAAATCTGTAGCTTTTGCTGGTAACAGTTTGTTATACATGCCATATTTTGATCACTTTTCCATTCTTTAGGAGTCAAAATGAAAGAAAAAGACAAATTCTGAATTTGTTTTATTTTTTTTTAAACACCAGTCACTGTTGGGTATAACTGTCATGTTATCTTTATTTGGTGGACGATATCATGACCATATTCTGATAACCTTAACCAGAGATGAGCGAAACAGGTTGGTCAGATTCAAAAGTCGCCGACTTTCACCAAAGTCGGGTTCCTGCAAAACTAGCCAGGATTTTTCCAAATGTATCGCCCGAATGCTGGAGAAGTTGTGGACTCAAAGGCGACTTAGTACATATCTTTTGGGAATGCCCTAAGATTGCTCCCCTATGGAAAGAAATTTCCACATCAGTAGACTCCTTTATTAACAAAAAATAATCCTCACACCCCAGATGTTATTGTCTCTGGAATTGGAAAAAATTCAAGCGCAACATAGAGCCTTAGTAATCCATTTATTTCTAATTACTAAAAACGCAATTGCGGCTTTACGGAAAGAAAAAAATGTCCCAGTTATTTAGGACATTGTGGATAAAATGTCACTCCACAACTCATATGAAAAAGCTCATGCAAATGCTAACAATTACTACACAACCTATCTCAAGAGATGGGAATCCTGGAACAGCTTTGCTCCCTGAACATGTGCTAAAGATGTCTCTCCTCAATTTATAGCTATTTATTTACAGCTACTCAGGATACGTTATATTTGTCTTTAAGAAACAACGACCTGTAGCATTCATCGCGAATACAGACCCATCGCGTCAAGCCGGATGCCACTGGATATTAATTGTACTCTGCGATGATAAGAATGCCATATTTTTGATAGCTACGGCTTATGTGCGCACAGCATTATCTTTCCATGCGTGTTTGTGACATTTTTGAACAAGAATTGTGAGTCATATTATTATCAAAACAGGGAAATCCAGGATACGTATAGTACTGTATGTGGCCATTACTGCATTTATTTTGTGCATATTTTTAGCTCGCAACTTTCCGTTCAATAAGATTTTACAGAACTTTACTCATGATAAGCAAAAAAATGATAGAATCATGTCAAATTTTATATCTGAGAGATTATTATCTTTAAAGACAGAGCGTCACATCTGCTTACTTGTTCGACAGAGCTGTGTTTGCCATTCCTCAATCCCATAACCTGAATGTTTGTTCACCTGCATGTAGAAAATTCAAACAATAAAGCTTTAACATGATCGCTCTCTTCTACATCTGTTTGTCACTATTACATTTTGCATGTCAGTTCTCATAGCATAAATAGATTCGTTCAGCATAATGGTACATAAATAATCGACTAATATGGGAATCTCGCTGAGAAAACATAAGCAGCTATCTATCACGCTTGAAAAACAGATATTAGTTTTATTACCATGTCTGCAATAAACAGCGCCATATGTCTGTCGCACATCGGCCATGAAAACACACTCGTTTTCCTCATTTCGAGAAAACAACTGCTAATTTATGACACTGCTAGAAAAACAGAGTAGTGTAGACTCAAAATTCCTCTCACACTCACTACAATCCTCTAAAAACACAGCACCATATTAGTAATGCGATTTTAATAATCCTTCTAGCAAATAAAACACATGGCTGAGGAAAATAAAGTGTGAATCAAATAAATAAATGGTTGAGGAATATAAAATCATATCAAAATGAGAATCCGATACAATGCTACTAGGAAGGAAACACAACAGCTTTTGATATCCCAAGGATATCAAATCACTATCAAGAGGACATCAAATTGATAGGGGGCGGGACCACCTGTCAAATTCAGTTTGACATTTAATATGTCCTATATACTACTAAGGCTACTACAGATACTATTAAACTAAAAGGAAACAAAACATAAATTGTATTATAAAGGTTTCAAGTATATTAGCATAAAACCAAATATTTTCAGTCATGTAACACTTGATTATGAAATTATTATGTTTTTTGCTGATGCATATTAATGTAATTTTTAATTGCATATTTAAACAATATTTTTTTATTTGGGAATTTGTTAACAATTTCTGGGATGGGGTTATAGTTATATTCAAAGAAGAATCAATAAAGAAAAAAGGTTAATGCAAGAGGAAAACAATGTGGAAGAATGTGGAAGGAAAAGTTAGGAAAGCTAGAGTGAAAGGGTAAAGAAAGAAAAGGGCATAGAAGAAGCTTGGATTAGATAAACGTGGAGAGTAGGGAACAGGGGAACAGATCATCCTTATTGAAATAATATTTATAATAAAACAATTTGCAATTTGCTTCATTAAATATGTAATTTTTCTTGTACTTTTAGCATATAATAAAGGCACCGCTATGGGTACGGATTGTGTCTCCATTTCAGCAAATTTATTCTGGTGTAGTTGGAGAATTTTCTTGTTTTTATGAGCATTTGATTGTCTTCACCATTCTCATTGTTATTTTAGGGAAGATTTATCGATGTTTTTTGTTTTATGGGATAATGAAAACTTTGTTTAGTGACTTAATTTTTATCCTTAATCTTTGGAATCACAGTTAGCTTTTGGAATTTATTACAGATCATTTTTTATACTTCACACATCTCTGGAGCCATAACTTTCTTATTTTGTGGCAACATAATAGTTTGAGGGCTTGTTTTATTTTAGATTAGCGTTGTATTTGTCAATGGACTCATTTGGATGTACATACAACTTAATAGTATCATAACACTGCAATCAAATCCCTGGTAGAGGAAATGTGTCCTAAAAGGCATTTATTCAACATATATAAATCCAAAAGCAAAAAATTGCAAAAAATTCCAAGACAAAAATTATCTTTGCAAGTTTAAAAAGTTATAAATTTTATTAGAAAATAAAACATTAATAAAATCCAAAATACAGACACACAAGCACATAAATTATGATGGGTGAGTAACTGAGGGAGCCCCAATGTAAAATGTACAATAAATAGACTAATGTGGATTTATATATACACTGAGCAATTAACTAAATATAACACAATAAGTTTGTAATGATAATACACGCTCAGCTAGTATAACTAGGTAAAAAAATAAATATATATATATGTATAGGGAAGAGAAAAGAAGTTCTCACAGATAAAAAAAAAGCATGAAATCAGTGGTCATGTAGTATGTATCTCCAATTATTCTCTCACCCACTAAAGACCAGAGTGCATTTTGCAAATGCTTTGTCAGGGGTCATGCTTGTCCTGGCATTTTTTGCATTGTTTTGCTTTTGGGTTTTTACAAGTTATTAGTATACTTTCATTTGCTCTTTGTTGGCAGGAATATAAATAGGACAGCAAGTTTAGTAATTTTTTCGCACTGTATGTTTTACGTTATTTGCTATGCTGGAAAAATAACGCATTAACTACTTTGTGCAGGTGGGGACTAAAATGGCGTTGCCAAATTAATACAGTTTTAATTATGTTGCATTGTTTGGCACAATATACACTTGCAAAAAACTTTTTTTGTTGTTTCACAATTTTCTATCAGTGTAGCTATACCATAGAATCATAGAATCATAGAATGGTAGAGTTGGAAGGGACCTCCTGGGTCATCTGGTCCAACCCCTGCTCAAAGCAGGATTCACTAAATCATCCCAGACAGATGTCTGTCCAGCCTCTGTTTGAAGACTTCTAATGAAGGAGAACTCACCACCTCTCGTGGCAGCCTGTTCCACTCACTGATCACCCTCACTGTCAAAAAGTTTTTTCTAATATCTAATCTGTGTCTCCTCCCATTCAGTTTCATCCCATTGCTTCTAGTCTTTCCATGTGCAAATGAGAACAAAGATGATACTTCTACAATGTGACAGCCCTTGAGATATTTGTAGACAGCTATTAAGTCTCCTCTCAGTCTTCTTTTTTGCAGCTAAACATTCCCAGATCCTGTAACCGTTCCTCATAGGACATGGTTTGCAGACCGGACACCATTCTGGTCGCTCTTCTCTGAACTTGCTCCAGTTTGTTGATGTCTTTTTTAAAATGTGGTGCCCAAAACTGGACACAGTATTCCAGATGAGGTCTGACCAAACAGGAGTAGAGGACAATAATGACCTCACGTGACCTAGACTTTTTGCTTCTGTTAATACATCCCAGAATTGTATTTGCCTTTTTTTGCTGCTGCATCACACTGTTGACTCATGTTAAGTCTGTGATCAATTAGTATACCCAAGTCTTTTTCACATGTGCTGTTGCTTAGCTCTATTCCTCCCATTCTGTATATGCATTTTTCATTTTTATTTCCCAGATGTGGTACTTTGCATTTTTCCCTGTTAAAAAACATTCTGTTAGTTGCTGCCCACTGCTCCAGTTTATTTATATCTTTTTGAATCCTCTCTCTCTCTTCTCTAGTATTAGCTATCCCTTCTAGCTTTGTGTCATCAGCAAATTTAATCAGCTTACCCTCAATTCCTTCATCTAAATCATTGATTAAGATGTTGACAATACAGGGCCCAAGACAGAGCCTGTGTACCCACTTGAACATTCTTCCAACTGGATGTGCAGCCATTTACTACCACTCTTTGGGTCCTATCACTAAGCCAGTTATGAATCACCTAACAGTTGCCTTGTCATTCCATACTTTGTCATTTTTATATGAAAGCTTATTTTTTGCATTACAGTGTATGGTTTTTATTGGTAACAATTTATTATATTGTCAACTTTTTCATCCCTTTTACAGCCTTCTGGGGTCAAAATTAACCAAAAAACTTCAAATTCTGAATTTACATTGTTAATTTTTTTAAAACACCATTCACTGTGTGTTAATTTTGATGTTATCTTTATTCTGTGAGTCATTATGTCCATAACAATTCCTTTTCTATATCACTTTTTATGTTGTTACTTTTACGAAAAAACTGACTTAAAATGTTTTGGGAGCGTCCCATAATCTGCTAGAACTATTTGCTAGAGATGGGGTGCACCTTACGAAGACTGGAAAACATGTATTTGGAAGTTGCCTTGGTACACTCATCAGGAGAGCTTTAAACTAGAGCAAGGTGGAGGGAAATAAAAGGCCACAAAAATCCATACACCTGACAAATGCTATTGAGAACTCTGCTGTTAGAAGTGGAAAGGAAGAACGAAGACAAAAAAATCTAAATATTAAAAATATTGAAAGAAAAGAAACCAATCACAAACTAAAATGTTGCTATACAAGCGCACAGAGCATGGGCAACAAACAAGGAGAATTGGAACTACTAACGCAGGAAAGAAATATGATGTCATTGGAATCACTGAACTTGGTGGGACTATACACTTGATTGGAATACAAGGCTAGAAGGATACAACTTATTTGCAAGAAACAGACTTGATAAACGAGGAGGAGGTGTTGCATTGTATGTTAGAAAAGCGTATATCTGCACTGAGATTGAAGCTTCAGAGACTGGGAGTTCTGTGGAAACTGTTTGGGCAAGAATACAAGGAGGAACAATGGAAAGGACACCATTGTAGGCATTTACTACAGGCCACCTATGCAAGCTGAAGATATGGATGAACTCTTTATGCATCAAATGGCCAAGTTCTCCAAAAAATATGACATAGTGGTGAAACATTTGTTGGGAATCTTTCTCAGGCAAAACTAACAGGTCCAGGAAATTCTTATCCTCTCTTGCTGACAACTTTATCTTCCAAAAGGTAGGGGAGAAAGCAAGAGGATCTGCTACTTTGGATCTAATCCTTATAAACATGGAGGAAATGGTTGAGGAGGTAAGAGTGGCTGGGGCCTTAGGAGGTAGCGACAATGCAATTTTAGAATTTTGGATAACTAGAGGAGGAAGACCTGTGAAGACTCAGACTTCAAGGTTAGATATTAGAAAAGCAGATTTTAAGGGACTCAGAAAGAGAATTGGAGGGATCCAATGGCTGGATATCCTTACGGACAAAAATGTCCAGGAAGGATGGGAAATCTTGAAAAATGAGATTCTCAAAGCACAATCATTAACAATTCCAAAAAGAGGGAAGAATAGGAAGCATTTAATAAAACCAGGATGGATGAACACAGAACTTAAACACATGGTAAAAAGGAAGAAAGAAATGTTTATCAAATGGAAAGAGGGAGGCATATCTAAAGAAGAATATAATAATGTCTGCATAACCTGCAGGGCAAAAATCAGATTAGCTAAAGTTGTCAATGAATTAAGGCTTGCAAGAGATGTCAAAAGCAATAAAAAAGGATTTTGGAGATATGTCAAAAGTAAAAGAAAAGTCAAAGATGCTATAGGATTTTTACAGGATGAAAATTATGAAATGGTAAGAAAGGATGTTGAGAAGGCCGAACTTTTAATTTCCTATTTTGCATCTGTTTTTTCTCAGAAAGGAAATGTAACATCAACTGATCTTCACTGTCCTGTTAAGGGAAAGAAGAATCCTGGATATCCATAAACAGAAAAATAGTGAAGAAACACTTAGCTACTTTAAATGAATTCAAGTCTCCAGGTCCAGATAAATTACACCCCAGAGTACTGAAGGAGATAGCAGAAGAAATTTTGAACCACTCTCCATAATCTTTGAAAATTCTTGGAGAACAGGAGAAGTCCCAGAAGACTGGAGAAGAGCAAATGTTGTTCCTATCTTCAAAAAGGGGAAGAAGTGTACCCAGGGAACTATAGGCCGGTGAGTCTGACATCTATACCATGAAAGATCTTTGAACAAATTATTAAACAATATGTATGTAAGTACCTGGACAAGAATAAAGTGCTAAACCAGAGTCAGCATGGGTTTGTAACTAATAACTATCATGTCAGACTAACTTAATTTCCTTCTATGACAGAATCACTGACTGGGTGGATCAGGGAAATGCTGTAAATATATTATATCTTGACTTCAGCAAAGCATTTGACAAAGTATTTCACACAATCCTTATTGAAAAAATGACTAAGTATGGAATGGACAAGGCAACTGTTAGGTGGATTCATAACTGACTTAGTGATAGGACCCAAAGAGTGGTATAATAAATGGCTGCACATCCAGTAGGAAGAATGTATCAAGTGGGTAACACAGGGCTCTGTCTTGGGCCCTGTATGTTAGGGTTCGAGTTCCCGCTGCTGCACAAGGGGAGTCTCGAACCAGTCCTGCTGCGGTCCCCCATTCATCTCCGGCCACAGTGGAGCCTGCTCAGCAGAGACGTCAGTCCCAGCATCTTGCCCATTCCAGTACTGTGCAGAGACTTGCTGCTGCCTCTCCTGGATCTGCTATTATAGCCAGTGCTGGAGCAGATGTCTTTGGGACGAAGTCCTGCGTTTCCCCTTCTGAGCATGCCCAGGGTAAGATCTCTCATTGGAGATCAGGGGTCACATGTTCAGGTACTGCAGCAGCTCCTATTGGTCCGCCAGGAAGGTCATGAAACTACATGTGTTTGGAACAGTTTCTCATTGGTCCTTGTTTCTGGCAGGTTCTGTAGCTGTTGCTATAAAAGGGTGGCATGGCTGGGCCGCCATGCGCTAATATCAATCGTTATATGCTTAGCGCCAGTGTGGTCATGCGTGTGTGTGGTTAGGGCCCGGCTGAAATAAGCCCCTAGAATACCGACTTAATCGGTGAGGAGTTTGGTATGCTAGTTGGTCAGGGTCGGTGTCCTAGATGCCCTAGATTGCCGGCATAACCAGTGAGGAGTTTGATTGCCGTATTCAGGGCCTGGCGTTCAGATGCCATAGATTGCGGGTGACTCCCGCGAGCACATTAGCGCATGATCACGTTCTATGTTCGCTTAGCTGTTCACTGTGTACCTGGGTGCCTGACAGGACACAGAAGTTTGTCTCAGCGGCTCTGTGACATAACAGGGTTCGCTTTCAACGCTAGACAGCGCCCTAGCGTGTTTATTTTGCGACTCAGTTGTGTTAAGTGAGTTCGCACACATCGCCATATAGCGCTGCGGCACTCCTTCTAGCGGCTCTGTGGATTAACAGAGTTCACACATATTGCCACAGAGCGTTGCGGCGTTTATTTTGGCGACTCTGCGGGATAACAGAGTTCGCTTCTTGCGCCATTTTACTAGCAGCAGGCTCCGCCTGCACGGTGGACCCCGGGCTGCGAACACACCTCTCCACATCTTATACTTGGTGCGTTCCGCAGACCCTAACACTGTATTGTTCAACATCTTTATCAATGATTTAGATGAAGGAATTGAGGGTAAGCTGATTACATTTGCTGATGACACAAAGCTAGGAGGGATAGCTAATACTAGAGAAGAGAGAGAGGATTCAAAAAGATATAAATAAACTGGAGCAGAGGGCAGCAACTAACAGAATGGTTACTAACAGGGAAATATGCAAAGTACCACATCTGGGAAATAATAAAAAAAAAAAGCGTATACAGAATGGGAGGAATAGGGCTAAGCAACAGCACATGTGAAAAAGACTTGGGTATACTAATAGATCACAGACTGACCATGAGTCAACAGTGTGATGCAGCAGCAAAAAAGGCAAATACAATTCTGGGATGTATTAACAGACGCATACAATCTAGATCACGAGAAGTCATTATTGCCCTCTACTCCTCTTTGGTCAGACCTCATCTGGAATACTGTGTCCAGTTTTGGGCACCACATTTTAAAAAAGACATCAACAAACTGGAGCAAGTTCAGAGAAGAGCGACCAGAATGGTGTTCGGTCTGCAAATGTTCTATGAGGAACGATTACAGGATTTGGGAATGTTTAGCTTGCAAAAAAGAAGACTGAGAGTAGACTTAATATCTGTCTACAGATATCTCAAGGGCTGTCACATTGTAGAAGGATTATCTTTATTCTGATTTGCACAAGTAAAGACTAGAAGTATTGGGATCAAACTGAATGGGAGTAGGCACAGATTAGATATTAGAAAAAACCTTTTGACAGTTAGAGTGATCAATGAGTGGAGCAGGCTGCCACAAGAGGTGGTGAGTTCTCCTTTAATGGAAGTCTTCAAACAGAGGCTGGACAGACATCTGTCTGGGATGATTTAGTGGATCCTGCTTTGAGCAGGGGATTGGACCATTCTATGATTCTATGATCCTATAATACCCATAACATATTATTCTGTTTTACTCGAATCAAACACTCTTCATTAGTAAGATACAAGTCTGTTTTATTCATTTATTGAGATATATACAATATTTCCCAGTCTGTTGGTAGACATTATTGATTAAAACAAATTGATATCGTATTGCAGTTTTTATGTCAAGGATTCAAAATGTCAGCTTGTTTTGGTCTCTGCAGACACCTCGGCTTTCCACGGCAGGTGCATGTATTTTAGAATGTCCATGGCTGAGCCTCTCTGACAGGCATTTATTTCCAGCAGCTCCCAAAACATTTCTCTGGCCTCCACTGAAATGTTCTTCCACTTTTTTGGAGCTTTTGACAGATCCCTTCTCATCTGCCACCGGGCAAACCCTTTATAATATTCATCACCGCGTACTGCCCTACGCCAAGGTAAGAGTCCAAAAAGAGCATAATATATAACTACACCAAAAGCCCAGACATCAAGACTAGGATGTAGCAACAACTGGTCTCCTGGTCTAAGGCAGCAGAGCTCTGGAGCATTGTAGGGTTTATACCAGGGCACAAAAGGAACAAATGTGCCCTGGAGCCTGGTGAGTCCAAAGTCTGCCAGCTTTATCCAGTGACATTCTGCATCTATCAAAAGAATGTTATTCATCTTGATATCCCGATGAACCATTCCTCTGTTGTGCATAAAATCCAGAGCACTAGCGATCTGAGTAACGCAACGCTTTAACATGTCCTCCTGCATGCCGACCTAAGAGAAAGACAACACAGAAGATCACACAGCTGAACAGCAGACAGGAAAACATATCTGATATAAAGGGACAGAGGACTTGTAGATATCTACTAATAGATAGAATTCCGGCAGTCATCATTTCTACTCTGCGTTTCAATTATATGAGATTTCCACTAATAATTAAATATCACACACATAGAGGATGGTACCAGCTCACACATACTCCTGCACCCTAAACCTGCCTAATTATGGGGGTCCATACTGCTATATACAGAAATATGAGTTTATTAACTCTGGGGAAATGCGGTCATGTTAGATATCACATCTACAACAAAGAACACTAATTTTTTTTCAAAAAGTTTGAATAATGTTTAAAATGTGTAAAAGTAGAGAACAACAGCTTAAGATCTTACTTTAGGTGTAATGATGGACTGGAGATTTCCGGCCGGTGCCACTTCCTGAACAAACACAAAATCCCTACTGGTATGGAAGAAGATGTCGTGAGCAGGGTGGATTGATTTAAATCACGCCGATTTAAATCAACGATTTAAATCATGATTTAAATCAAATGATTTTTTTCTATTTAAATCAGATCGATTTAAATCGTGATTTTAATCATGATTTAAATCACTGATTTAAATCAAAAGATTTTTTTAATATAAATCACGATTAAAATCTAAAACTTTCAATCATTGTTCAATTAACTCCACACTTCTAGCTTGGTTTCACTTTCTGTAGCTTGGTTTCAGTTTCTTTTTCCATTCAGTTGACATGCCCAAACTTGTTGGATAGTCAGTCAGCAGTACTTGGCTGTAGTAACAATCAAACTTCAGAAGTGATCTGCGTGAGCCATGGCAGGTCGTAAGAGAGACCCTATTTGGGTTCATTTTGTTGAGATGCCAGCAGAGCTTGGAAAGAAAGGTGGGAGAGCAAAGTGCAAATACTGTCAAAAGGATATCCAAGGACTTGTTTGCCGTTTGAAATCACATTATGAAAACTGCAACCAGAAGGGAAATGAAGATGTTGATAGTGATACAACTAATGTCAATGAACCCCCACAGCTTCTTATGCACCAGGACCCTAGCACTAGTGGTAAGTCTGGCAATTACAACCTATTTTAACAGACGTTTTACTGGGATGGTTAAAGTCTATGAAAAGAAAAATTTCTAGCACTAGTTCTGGAGTATAGAATTTAAATTTATGTTAAGGCAATATTTCACAGAAGATTAACGTTAAGTAAAAATAAAAGAGTGTGTATACGCCTATTTGTTTTTTTTTTATTGTAGGCTACAATTCACTTTTGAAGTCTGCCAAATTGACCATTTTTTTAAAAAAATATTTTTAAAACTTTTGTGACAATTTTTTTCAGTTGCTCTGATATTACTAGTATTACAGCAACTTCACCGGAAACTTGAGTAGCATAACTTTTGAGTCAGCCCTTATAGGACGAGGACTATTACATTGTTCAAAAAGTTTGTTTCAAAATATTTTCGTTATATTTCTTCAAATACGCAGTCGAATTATATTTTTAATTACTGTGCTTTCAGGGTCAAATATGGCTTGTGCTGCACGTGACAATCAATATCTGGGTACAACTTCAACAAAGCAGCCCAACAAAAAACTTTGCGTGCAAAGTGTAGAAAAATTCCTCTTAAAGACTACGACGAGCCAGAAAGAACATTTTGATGAATTAATTGCTAAATTCATATTTGCAACCAATTCTTCTTTCCGACTAGTTGAACACCAATTGTTTGTACAAATGATCGAAGGAATAAGACCAGGCTACAAACCACCAAGTAGATTTGATATCTCAGGAAAACATCTTCAGGCTGTATACGACAAAGAAAGAGCGGCTTGTACAAAATATTTGAAAGACAAAGTTGTTAACATGAGCTTGGATGGTTGGAGCAACATCCACAACGACCCCATAATTTGCACTTGTGTCACAACAGAAGATGGTGAAACTTACCTTACAGACACAATCGACACATCTGGAAATTCACATACTGCTGAATATTTACTTGAAATTGCTAAGAACTCAATTCACCAATGCCAAGAACAGTTTGGATGTAAAGTAAGGAGCTTAGTTACTGATAACGCAAGCAATGTGGCAAAAATGCGAGCGGAACTGGCACATGAGGATGACACAAATGTCATTACATACGGTTGTTCTGCCCATTTGTTGCATCTTTTGGCAAAAGACCTGCATATTTCGGGTGTCAAGGAACATGTTGTAGAAATTGTTAAATATTTCCGCAATAATCATTTTGCACATGCAACCTACAAGGAAATGGGAGGACTGAAGTTGGTTCTACCACAAGATGTTAGATGGAATACCTTGGCTGAATGCTTGGAACTGTTTATTAACAACTAGTCAAAATTAGTGTCCATTTGCAAAACACATCGGGATAAAATTGATGATAAGATACGAAGCAAAGTATTAAATCTTAGTGTGAAGAGAAATGCCGAGGACCTTTTGGAAAGGTTAAAGCCAATATCTATTGCGTTGGATAAAATGCAGAAAGATACTGCAACCATAGCTGATGCCACAGAAGTTTGGAAAGATTTAGAAGGTTCGCTAGATCGCTTGAACCTCTCAAACAATGTAAAGGTTGCAATACACCACCGCAAGGACCAAGCATTAAAAGAAGAACACTATTTAGCCAATATCTTGCATCCCATCTACAGAGGGAAAAAAACTATCTGAGGCGGAAATCAACTCTGCAATGGAGTGGCTCGCCAATACTAACCATGACATTGTGGCAACTGTGCTGAAATTGAAGTGTGAATCTGCACCATTTCAAAAATACATGTTTGCAGATAACGTCGTTAATGAACTAAAACCACTGGACTGGTGGAAGTCGCAATCACTTGTTCTTCCAGCGAAGATAATAAATGTAGCTACTCAGCTACTGACTGCATCGGCTTCATCGGCAGGAGTAGAGAGATTGTTTTCTTCATTTGGTTTTGTGCACACAACAGTCCGAAACCGCTTAGGAACTGCTAAAGCAGGACAACTAGTTTTCCTATTAAAAGTCCTAAATAAACAGTAGGCTTAAAGGACTGATGTATTCACTGAAGATGTTTGCTTACTTCAAACGTTAGAGATAGGCTATTGTTAAAAAGTACTTACTCTCTGTAGTTCAATTCTGATTGTTTAATAGTGCAAATAAAAATTATTAGGTTTCATAATCATTAACTGTTTTAATATTTTTATTTGTGTAAAATAATTTGATTTGCAAAAAGACAAAGTTTTGCTTGTGTACAACTTGATTAAAAAATCCTATTTAAATCAAAAAAATCCGATTTAAATCAAAAAAATCCGATTTAAATCAAAAAAATCAGATTTTTTTGATTTTTTTAAAAAAATCATGATTTTTATCCACCCTGGTCGTGAGTAAGGATGATGTTCCGGTGGCTGCTGAGGGTTTGTGAAATGCAATATTCCAGGAAGAAGTTGTCTTCTGGAGTCTTCTTCTTTGACATCATTTTTTTTGCCACGGTCTGCCCTGTTGAATAAACATTATAATTGTCAATATGTATCATCATCATATTCAATAACACTTTCAAAACCGTACAAAAAACCTGATCAATCACTTTACACAGGACCATTCACAAGACTAGAAGAAAACTAATCACGTGTTGTAGATAGGATACAACTATGGTCATACTTAACCATTGTTAACAAGTAGTTTGTCAGGGTACAAGAAGCTTTCACTTTCACATTTCACATTCATCTAAACCCACCCTGATGGCTCAAACATCTTCATAGTCATTACCCATCATCATCATCTCACCTGAATGTTTGTGTTTTCCCATGTGTACATTTCCAAAAGATCCAGTGCCAAGTTCTAGCAAAAGTTCAAAGTGGTCGGTCACTTCCATCATCGTCAGGTTCTTGGAAGTCTCTGATATCAGATGAAGAAGGTGTTTTGCCATAGTCTCGTTTGATTCCTTGATGTTGGCTGCCATTCTGAATAAAATGAAATTAAATATGGCATTAAATATAGCATGAAACATCTTCATGACCCATAATAACATACTGTAATCACCACGTGTAAACTGTGGCTATAAATATACAATTGTATAATAGTGTGCAGTCACTGTAATGATGTTCCAGCATTACATAATTCCCCAGGGGTCTGCAGTAATACCATCTACTATATCCTGCTCTATACTTGTCACATATTAACCTTTATAGATGGAGATTGAAGATGTCTACTGCTACTGAAACAGTTGATAGTCAGTGCTGAACTCCTCCTGTACACCAACAAGTCCACAGCTCGATTCTCCTCAGAGGCCAATTCTGACCACAAATAATCCCTGGAGTGGAGTAGATGTCCCAGGAGGAGACTCTTTATATCTGAGAAGAGCAGGGGGTTGTTAATTAGCGGGATATTGTCATTGGCCAAGACTTACTGGCATCATTTACATAATCTGACCTTCATAAGTCTCTGGAGGGAGGTTGCTGGGTGATTACATATGAATGGGGCCTGTTTGTGCAGCTCAGGCAACATCTGTGGGAAACACCTGAAAATGCTAGCTTTATTGTTCACTTTGGCTACATTTGTACATGAATGGTGAATGAGAACCATACAGTCCTCTTTGTAATGCTGGGCTGGGACAACAAAAGGGATGGAAATTTCCTGTGGTGCCCTGTGATACATCCACAATTGTGCTGATAATTAGGTAAACTAAAGAATGAAATGTTATTCAATGTTTTATTTCATGAGAGTTTCATGAAGTCAGGAGACAAATCTTCTAAATTCTGCAATGATCAAAGTATTGACTCTATTAGGGCCGCGGCCATGTTTACCTGTTTAATGGCTGCTGAGTGCAGTGTTGGGTTCACTGGTCACCCCTTCTATTCTTTTTTATTTACATTTAATTATAGAAGCATCCAGTGACTTTACACTAAGACTGGTGAATGAGCAAATATTAGATACACACACTTTTTAAAGAAATGTCTTTATGTCAGCAGAAGACACAATCAAGACATTTCTGAAAAGGATAATTGCATCAACATCTCACTATTTGGTAAAATGAAATGAAGATATGGAGGTAAGTAGATTTTTTAATTAAATTGGGTAAATAACATTTACCTGTTCATAGAATCATAGAATCATAGAATGGTAGAGTTGGAAGGGACCTCCTGGGCCTTCTGGTCCAACCCCCTGCTCAAAGCAGGATTCTCTAAATCATCCCAGACAGATGTCTATCCAGCCTCTGTTTGAAGACTTCCATTGAAGGAGAACTCACCACCTCTTGTGGCAGCCTGTTCCACTCATTTATCACCCTAACTGTCAAAAAGTTTTTTCTAATATCTAATCTGTGTCTCCTCCCATTCAGTTTCATCCCATTGCTTCTAGTCTTTCCTTGTGCAAATGAGAATAAAGATGATCCTTCTACAATGTGACAGCCCTTGAGATATTTGTAGACAGCTATTAAGTCTCCTCTCAGTCTTCTTTTTTGCAAGCTAAACATTCCCAAATCCTGCAACCGTTCCTCATAGGACATGATTTGCAGACCGGTCACCATTCTGGTGGCTCTTCTCTGAACTTGCTCCAGTTTGTTGATGTCTTTTTTAAAATGTGGTGCCCAAAACTGGACACAGTATTCCAGATGAGGTCTGACCAAAGAGGAGTAGAGGGCAATAATGACCTCACGTGATCTAGACTGTATGCTTCTGTTGATACATCCTAGAATTGCATTTGCCTTTTTTGCTGCTGCATCACACTGTTGACTCATGTTAAGTCTGTGATCAATTAGTATACCCAAGTCTTTTTCACATGTGCTGTTACTTAGCCCTATTCCTCCCATTTTGTATATGCTTTTTTCATTTTTATTGCCCAGATGTAGTACTTTGCATTTTTCCCTGTTAAAATCCATTCTGTTAGTTGCTGCCCACTGCTCCAGTTTATGTATATCTTTTTGAATCCTCTCTCTCTCTTCTCTAGTATTAGCTACCCCTCCTAGCTTTGTGTCATCAGCAAATTTGATCAGTTTACCCTCAATTCCTTCATCTAAATCATTGATAAAGATGTTGAACAATACAGGGCCCAGAACAGAGCCTTGTGGTACCCCACTTGAGACATTCTTCCAACTGGATGTGCAGCCATTTACAACCACTCTTTGGGTCCGATCACTAAGCCAGTTATGAATCCACCTAACAGTTGCCTTGTCCATTCCATACTTAGTCATTTTTTCAATAAAGATTGTGTGAGATACTTTGTCAAATGCTTTGCTGAAGTCAAGATATACTATATCTACAGCATTTCCCTGATCCACCCAGTCAGTGATTCTGTCATAGAAGGAAATTAAGTTAGTCTGACATGACTTATTAGTTACAAACCCATGCTGACTCTGTTTAATCACTTCATTCTTATCCAGGTACTTGCATACATGTTCTTTAATAATTTGTTCAAAGATCTTTCCTGGTATAGAAGTCAGACTCACCGGCCTGTAGTTCCCTGGGTCCACATTCTTCCCCTTTTTGAAGATAGGAGCAACATTTGCTCTTCTCCAGTCTTCTGGGACTTCTCCTGTTCTCCAAGAATTTTCAAAGATTATGGACAGTGGTTCAAGAATTTCTTCTGCTATCTCCTTCAGTACCCTGGGGTGTAATTCATCTGGACCTGGAGACTTGAATTCATTTATGTTAGCTAAGTGTTTCCTCACTGTCTTTCTGTTTATAGATATCCTGGATTCTTCTATTCCTTTAATCGGACAGTGAAGATCAGTTGATGTTACATTTCCTTTCTGAGAGAAAACAGATGCAAAATAGGAATTTAAAAGTTCAGCCTTCTCAACATCCTGACTTACCATTTCATCATTTTCATCCTGTAAAAATCCTATAGCATCTTTGACTTTTCTTTTACTTTTGACGTATCCCCAAAATCCTTTTTTGTTGCTTTTGACGTCACTTGCAAGCCTTAATTCATTGTCAGCTTTAGATAATCTGATTTGTGCCCTGCAGGTTCTGCAGACGGCATTATATTCTTCTTTAGATATGCCTCCCTCTTTCCATTTGATAAACATTTCTTTCTTCCTTTTAGCATGTGTTTAAGTTCTATGTTCATCCATCCTGGTTTCCTTAAATGCTTCCCATTCTTCCCTCTTTTCGGAATTGTTAACGATTGTGCTTTGAGAATCTCATTTTTCAAGATTTTCCATCCTTCCTGGACATTTTTGTCCTTAAGGATATCCAGCCATTGGATCCCTCCAATTCTCTTTCTGAGTTCCTTAAAATCTGCCTTTCTGAAATCTAACCTTGACGTCTGAGTCTTCACAGGTCTTCCTCCTCTTGTTATCCAAAATTCTAAAATAGCATGGTCACTACCTCCTAGAGTCCCAGCCACTCTTACCTCCTCCACCATTTCCTCCCTGTTTATGAGGATTAGATCCAAGGTAGCAGATCCCCTTCTTTTCTCAATTACCTTTTGGAAGATAAAGTTGTCAGCAAGAGAGGATAACAATTTCCTGGACCTGTTAGTTTTGCCTGAGAGAGATTCCCAACAAATGTCTAGATAGTTGAAATCTCCCATGACCACTATGTCATATTTTTTGGAGAACTTGGCCATTTGATGCATAAAGAGTTCATCCATATCTTCAGCTTGCACAGGCGGCCTGTAGTAAATGCCTACAATGGTGTCCTTTCCATTGTTCTGTCCTTGTATTCTTACCCAAACAGTTTCCACAGAACTCCCAGTCTCTGAACCGTCAATCTCTGTGCAGATATACGCTTTTCTAACATACAATGCAACACCTCCTCCTCGTTTATCAAGTCTGTTTCTTGCAAATAAGTTGTATCCTTCTAGCCTTGTATTCCAATCATGTGTATCGTCCCACCAAGTCTCAGTGATTCCAATGACATCATATTTCTTCTCCTGCGTTAGTAGCTCCAGTTCTCCTTGTTTGTTGCCCATGCTTTGTGCATTCGTATAGAAACACTTTAGTTTGTGATTGGTTTCTCTTCCTTCAATATTTTTATTATGTAAATTTTTTTGTCTTTGTTCTTCCCCTTCACTTCTAATAGCAGAAATCTCAATAGTATTTGTCAAGTGTATGGCTTTTGCTGGCGTTTTGCTTCCCTTCCCACATTGTTCTAGTTTAAAGCTCTCCTGATGAGTGTAGCAAGGCGACTTCCAAATACATGTTTTCCAGTCTTCGTAAGGTGCACCCCATCTCTAGCAAGTAGTCCATCGTATAGGTAATTCACTCCGTGATCCAGAAATCCAAATCCTTGCTGACGGCACCATCGACGTAGCCAGTTGTTCACCTGCAGAATCTTATTCCACCTCCTTGTTCCATGGCCATCCACTGGGAGGATGGAAGAGAAGACCACCTGCGCTCCCAGTTCTTTCACTTTCTTACCTAAGTTTTCAAAGTCACTGTAGATGGTTTCCAGGTCGTTTCTAGCGGTCATTTGTCCCCACATGTATTAGCAGGAATGGGTAGTCATCTTTAGGTCTGAAGTTGTCACAGGAGATGTAATATAAATGTATGCATATCATGTAACAATGTAGATACATCTAAATAAATTTATTTGGTATCACTGTTACCCTCTCCCACTCATATACTGACTAGAGAGGAACAGATCTGTCTTTTAGTCACAAAACAGGTTTGTTTTAAAATATTATTGGAATTTTTGTTGACTCAAATGATTTATTTTTAATTGGAATTCTTCCACCAAGTAAGCGGCACATAGCTACGGATCATGTGCGCACAGCATTATCTTTCCGCTCGAGTTTGTGACATTCTTGAACAAGAATTGTGAGTCTTATTATTATCAAAACAGGCAAATCCAGGATACGTATAGTACTGTATGTGGCCATTACTGCATTATTTTGTGCATTTTTTTAGCTCGCAACTTTCCGTTCAATAAGATTTTACAGAACTTTACTCATGATAAGCAAAGAAATGATAGAATTGTGTAAAATGTTATATCTGAGAGATTATCATCTTTACAGATAAAGCGTCACATCTGCTACCTAGTTCCACAGAGCTGTGTTTGCCGTTCCTCAATCCCATGACCCTGAATGTTTGTTCACCTGCGTGTAGAAAATTCAAACAATAAAGCTAAAACATGATCGCTCTCTTCTACATCTGTTTGTCAATTTAGCATTTGGCATGTCAGTTCTCATAGCACAAATATCAGAATCTGTTCAGCATATTGGTACATAAATAATCGACTAATATGGGAATCTCGCTCAGAAAACATAAGCAGCTATCTATCACCCCTAGAAAAATAGATATTTGTTTTATTACCATGTCCGCAATGAACAGCGCCATATGTCTGTCGCACATCGGCCATGAAAACACACGTCGTTTTCCTCATTTCGAGAAAACAACTGCTAATTTATGACACTGCTAGAAAACAGAGTAGTGTAGACTCCAAATTTCTTCTCACACTCACTACATTCCTCTGAAAACACAGCACTATATTAGTAATGCGATTTTAAAAATCCTTCTAGCAAATATATACATGGCTGAGGAATATAAAGTGTGAATCAAATAAATACATGGCTGAGGAATATAAAATCATATCAAAATGAGAATTCGATACAATGCTACTAGGAAGGACACACAACAGCTTTTGATATCCCAAGGATATCAAATCACTATCAAGAGGACATCAAATTGATAGGGGGCGGGACCACCTGTCAAATTCGGTTTGATGTTTAATATGTCCTATATACTACTAAGGCTACTACAGATACTATGAAACTAAAAGGAAAGACAACATAAATTGTATTATAATAGTTTCAAGTATATTAGCATAAAGCCAAATATTTTCAGTCATGTAACACTTTTGATTATGAAATTATGATGTTTTTGCTGATGCATATTAATGTAGTTTTTAATTGCATATTTATACAATATTATTTTTATTTGGGGTATTTGTTAACAATTTCTGGGAAGGGGTTATTATAGTCAATAAGGTAATAAAACATAACAGAATGATCTAAAACTTGTTCTATTAAACAAGTAAGTAAGAAGATATGTTCAAAGAAGAATCAATAAAGAAAAAAGGTTAATGCAAGAGGAAAAGAATTGGAAGAATGTGGAAGTAAAAGTTAGTAAAGCTAGAGGGAAAGGGTAAAGAAAGAAAAGGGCATAGAAGAAGGTTGGATCAGATAAATGTGCAGAGTAGGGACAGGGGAAAAGATCAACCTTATTGAAATAATAAAACAATTTGCAAATTGCTTCATTAAATATGTAATTTTTCTTGTACTATTTGGCATATAATAAACTTGTAACCTTAAAGTGGGAATTCTGACTTCAGAAAAAGTATATAGCCTATTTTCCATACAGTGAAAGGCACCGCTATGGGTACGGATTGTGCCTCCATTTCAGCAAATTTATTTTTGGTGTAGTTGGAGAATTTTCTTGTTTTTATGAGCATTTGATTGTCTTCACCATTCTCATTGTTATTTTAGGGAAGATGTATCGATGCTTTTTTGTTTTATGGGATAATGAAAACTTTGTTTTTAAATTTTATCCTTATTCTTTGGCATCACAGTTAGCTTTGGAATTTATTACAGATCATATTTTATACTTCCCACATCTCAGGAGCCATAACTTTCTTATTTTTTGGCAGCATAATAGTTTGTGGACTTGTTTTTGTAGGATTAGCGTTGTATTTGTCAATGGACTCATTTGGATGTACATATAACTTAATAGTATCATAACACTGCAATCAAATCCCTGGTAGAGGAAATGTGTCCTAAAAGGCATTTATTCAACATATATAAACCCAAAAGCAAAAAATTCCAGGACAAAAATTATCTTTGCAAGTTTAAAAAGTTATAAATTATATTAGATAATAAAACATTAATAAAATCCAAAATATAGACACACAAGCACAAAAATGATGATGGGTGAGTAACTGAGGGAGCCCCCAATGTAAAATGTACAATAAATAGACTAATGTGGATTTATATATACACTGAGCAATCAAATAAATATAACACAATAAGTTTGTGATGATAATACACGCTCAGCTAGTATAACTGGGTAAAAAAATAAATATATATATACGTATAGGGAGAGAGAAAAAGAAGTGTCTCACAGATAAAAAAACATGAAATCAGTGATCATGTAGTATGTATCTCCAATTATTCTCTCACCCACTAAAGACCCAAGTTACATTTCGCAAATGCTTTGTCAGGGGTCATGCTTGTTCTGGCATTTTTTCCATTTTTTTGCTTTTGGGTTTATACAAGTTATTAGCATACTTTCATTTGCTCTTTGTTGGGAGGAATATAAATAGGACAGCAATTTTAGTAATTTTTTTGCAGTGTATGTTTTAAGTTATTTGCTATGCTGGAAAAAACAACGACTAAAATGGCGTTGCAAAATTAATACAGTTTTAATTATGTTGTACTGTTTTGTACAATATAGAGTACAGACCAAAAGTTTGGACACACCTTCTTATTCAAAGATTTTTCTCTATTTTCATGGCTATGAAAATTGTACATTCACACTGAAGGCATCAAAACTATGAATTAACACATGTGGAATTATACATTACACTTTACAAAAAAGTGTGAAACTACTGAAAATATGTCTTATATTCTAGGTTCTTCAAAGTAGCCACCTTTTGCTTTGATTACTGCTTTGCACGCAGAAAAGGTGAACGGATCGACTCTACATGCCTGGTTCCCACCATGAAGCATGGAGGAGGTGGTGTGATGGTGTGGGGGTGCTTTACTGGTGACACTGTTGGGGATTTATTCAAAATTGAAGCAGTGAGCAGTCCAGCTCACCCCAAACCATCTCGATTGGGTTCAGCTCTGATGACTGTGGAGGCCAAGTCATCTGGCGTAGCACCCCATCACTCTCCTTCTTGGTCAAATAACCCTTACACAGTCTGGAGGTGTTTGGGGTCATTGCCCTGTTGAAAAATAAATGATGGTCCAACTAAACGCAAACCGGATGGAATAGCATGCTGCTGCAAGATGCTGTGGTAGCCATGCTGCTACAGTATGCCTTAAATTTTGAATAAATCCCTAACAGTGTCACCAGCAAGCACCCCCACACCATCACACCACCTCCTCCATGCTTCACGGTGGGAACCAGGCATGTAGAGTCCATCCGTTCACCTTTTCTGCGTGCAAAGCAGTAATCAAAGCACAAGGTGGCTACTTTGAAGAACCTAGAATATAAGACATATTTTCAGTTGTTTCACACTTTTTTGTAAAGTGTAATGTATAATTCCACATGTGTTAATTTATAGTTTGATGCCTTCAGTGTGAATGTACAATTTTCATAGTCATGAAAATACAGAAAAATCCTTGAATGAGAAGGTGTGTCCAAACTTTTGGTCTGCACTGTACACTTGCAAAAATAGCTTATTTTTTTGCATTACAATGTGTGGTTTTTATTGGTAACAATTTATTATATTGTCAAATTGTGATCGCTTTTACAGCCTTCTGGGTCAAAATGAATCAAAAAACTTCAAATTCTGAATTTACATAGTTAATTTTTTTTAAAACACTGTGAGTTCATTTTGATGTTATCTTTATTCTGTGAGTCATTATGACCATGACAATTCCTTTTCTATAACGCTTTTTTTGTTTTGTTACTTTTGCAAAAAAATGACTTAAAATTGTTTTCGGAGCATCCCATATTCTTATACCCATAACTTATATATTTTTCTGTTTTACTCAAGACAAACACTCTTCATTAGTAAGATACAAGTCTGTTTTATTCATTTATTGAGGTATTTACAATATTTCCCAGTCTGCTTGGTAGACATTATTAATTAAAACAAATTAATATCATATTGCAGTATTTATGTCAAGGATTCAAAATGTCAGCTTGTTTTGGTCTCTGAGCACCTCGGCTTTCCACGGCAGGTGCAGATATTTTAGAATGTCAATGGCGAGCCTCTCTGACAGGCATTTATTTCCAGCAGCTCCCAGAACATTTCTCTGGCCTCCACTGAAATGTTCGTACCACTTTTTTGGAGCTTTTAACAGATCCCTTCTCACCTGCCACCAGGCAAACCCTTTATAATTTTGATCACCGCGTACTGCCCCACCAAGGTAAGAGTCCAAAAAGAGCATAATAGATAACTACACCAAAAGCCCAGACATCAAGACTAGGATGTAGCAACAACTGGTCTCCTGGTCTAAGGTAGCAGAGCTCTGGAGCAGTGTAGGGTTTATACCAGGCACAAAAGAACAAATGTGCCCTGGAGCCTGGTGAGTCCAAAGTCTGCCAGCTTTATCCAGTGACATTCTGCATCCATCAAAAGAATGTTATTCGGCTTGATATCCGATGAACCATTCCTCTGTTGTGCATAAAGTCCAGAGCGCTAGCGATCTGAGGAACACAGCGCTTCAACATGTCCTCCTGCATGCCGACCTAAGAAAAAGACAACACAGAAGATCACACAGCTGAACAGCAGACAGGAAAACATATCTGATATAAAGGGACAGAGGACTTGTAGATATCTACTAATAGATAGAATTCCGGCAGTCATCAGTTCTACTCTGCTGTTTCAATTATATGAGATTTCCACTAATAATTAAATATCACACACATAGAGGATGGTACCAGCTCACACATACTCCTGCACCCTAAACCTGCCTAATTATGGGGGTCCATACTGCTATATACAGAAATATGAGTTTATTAACTTGGGGAAATGCAGTAATATTAGATATCACATCTACAACAAAGAACACTATATTTTTTTCATAAACAGTTTGAACAATGCTTAAAATGTGTAAAAGTAGAGAACAACAGCTTAGATCTTACTTTAGGTGTAATGATGGACTGGAGATTTCCGGCCGGTGCCACTTCCTGAACAAACACAAAATCCCTACTGGTATGGAAGAAGATGTCGTGAGTAAGGATGATTTCCGGTGGCTGCTGAGGGTTTGTGAAATGCAATATTCCAGGAAGAAGTTCTCTTCTGGAGTCTTCTTCTTTGACATCATTTTTATTGCCATGGTCTGCCCTGTTGAATAAACATTATAATTGTCAATATGTATCATCATCATATTCAATAACACTTTCAAAACCATACAAAAAATACCGTGATACAATCACTTTACACAGGAGCATTCACAAGACTAGAAGATAGAGGTGCAGAAAACTAATCACTTGTTGTAGATAGGATACAACTAGGGTCATACTTAACCATTTTAACAAGTACAGTTTGTCAGAGTACAAGAAGCTTTCACTTTCATTTTCACATTCATCTAAATCCACCTGATGACTCAAACATCTTCATATATCATCACCCATCATCATCATCTCACCTGAATGTTTGTGTTTTCCCATGTGTACATTTCCAAAAGATCCAGTGCCAAGTTCTAGCAAAAGTTCAAAGTGGTCGGTCACTTCCATCATCGTCAGGTTCTTGGAAGTCTCTGATATCAGATGAAGAAGGTGTTTTGCCATAGTCTTGTTTGCTTCCTTGATGTTGGCTGCCATTCTGAATAAAATGAAATGAGATATGGCATTGAATACAGCAAGAAACATCTTCGAGACCCATAATAACATACTGTAATCACCATGTTAAACTGCAGGGTATAAATACAAATTGTATAATAGTGTGCAGTCACTGTAATGATGTTCCAGTATTGCCTAATTCCCCAGGGATCTGCAGTAATACCATCTACTATATCCTGCTCTATACTTGTCACATATTCACCTTTATAGATGGAGATTGACGATGTCTACTGCTACTGAAACAGATGATAGTCAGTGCTGAACTCCTCCTGTACACCAACAAGTCCACAGCTCGATGCTCCTCAGAGGCCAATTCTGACCACAAATAATCCCTGGAGTGGAGTAGATGTCCCAGGAGGAGACTCTTTATATCTGAGAAGAGCAGGGGTTGTTAATTAGCGGGATATTGTCATTGGCCAAGACTTACTGGCATCATTTACATAATCTGACCTTCATAAGTCTCTGGAGAGAGGTTGCTGGGTGATTACATATGAATGGGGCCTGTGGGTGCGGCTCAGGCAACATCTGTGGGAAACACCTGAAAATGCTAGCTTTATTGTTCACTTTGGCTACATTTGTACATGAATGGTGAATGAGAACCATACAATCCTCTTTGTAATGCTGGGCTGTGACAACAAAAGGGATGGAAATTTCCTGTGGTGCCCTGTGATACCATCCACAATTGTGCTGATAATTAGGTAAACTAAAGAATGAAATGTTATTCAATGTTTTATTTCATGAGAGTTTCATGAAGTCAGGAGACAAATCTTCTAAATTCTGCAATGATCAAAGTATTGACTTTATTAGGGCCGCGGCCATGTTTACCTGTTTAATGGCTGCTGAGTGCAGTGTTGGGTTCACTGGTCACACCCTTCTATTCTTTTTTATTTACATTTAATTATAGAAGCATCCAGTGACTTTACACTAAGACTGGTGAATGAGCAAATATTAGATACACACACTTTTTAAAGAAATGTCTTTATGTCAGCAGAAGACACAATCAAGACATTTCTGTAAAGGATAATTGCATCAACATCTCACTATTTGGTAAAATGAAATGAAGATATGGAGGTAAGTAGATTTTTTAATTAAATTGGGTAAAGAACATTTACCTGTTGTCACAGGAGATGTAATATAAATGTATGCATATCATGTAACAATGTAGATACATCTAAATAAATTTCTTTGGTATCACTGTTACACTCTCCCACCCATATACTGACTAGAGAGGAGCAGATCTGTTGACTGGAATTTTTGTTGACTCAAATGATTTTATTTTTAATTGGAATTCTTCCACCAAGTAAGCGGCACATAGCTACGGATCATGTGCGCACAGCATTATCTTTCCGCTCGAGTTTGTGACATTCTTGAACAAGAATTGTGAGTCTTATTATTATCAAAACAGGCAAATCCAGGATACATATAGTACTGTATGTGGCCATTACTGCATATATTTTGTGCATTTTTTTAGCTCGCAACTTTCCGTTCAATAAGATTGTACAGAACTTTACTCATGATAAGCAAAGAAATGATAGAATCGTGTAAAATGTTATATCTGAGAGATTATCATCTTTACAGATAAAGCGTCACATCTGCTACCTAGTTCATAGAATGGTAGAGTTGGAAGGGACCTCCTGGGCCATCTGGTCCAACCCCCTGCTCAAAGCAGGATTCTCTAAATCATCCCAGACAGATGTCTGTCCAGCCTCTGTTTGAAGACTTCCATTGAAGGAGAATTTACCACTTCTCGTGGCAGCCTGTTCCACTTGATCACCCTAACTGTCAAAAAGTTTTTTCTAATATCTAATCTGTGTCTCCTCCCATTCAGTTTCATCCCATTGCTTCTAGTCCTTCCTTGTGCAAATGAGAATAAAGATGATCCTTCTACAATGTGACAGCCCTTGAGATATTTGTAGACAGCTATTAAGTCTCCTCTCAGTCTTCTTTTTTGCAAGCTAAACATTCCCAAATCCTGCAACCGTTCCTCATAGGACATGGTTTGCAGACCGGTCACCATTCTGGTGGCTCTTCTCTGAACTTGCTCCAGTTTGTTGATGTCTTTTTTAAAATGTGGTGCCCAAAACTGGACACAGTATTCCAGATGAGGTCTGACCAAAGAGGAGTAGAGGGCAATAATGACCTCACGTGATCTAGACTGTATGCTTCTGTTGATACATCCTAGAATTGTATTTGCCTTTTTTGCTGCTGCATCACACTGTTGACTCATGTTCAGTCTGTGATCAATTAGTATACCCAAGTCTTTTTCACATGTGCTGTTACTTAGCCCTATTCCTCCCATTTTGTATATGCTTTTTTCCTTTTTATTGCCCAGATGTAGTACTTTGCATTTTTCCCTGTTAAAAACCATTCTGTTAGTTGCTGCCCACTGCTCCAGATTATTTATATCTTTTTGAATCCTCTCTCTCTCTTCTCTAGTATTAGCTACCCCTCCTAGCTTTGTGTCATCAGCAAATTTGATCAGTTTACCCTCAATTCCTTCATCTAAATCATTGATAAAGATGTTGAACAATACAGGGCCCAAAACAGAGCCTTGTGGTACCCCACTTGAGACATTCTTCCAACTGGATGTGCAGCCATTTACGACCACTCTTTGAGTCCGATCACTAAGCCAGTTATGAATCCACCTAACAGTTGCCTTGTCCATTCCATACTTAGTCATTTTTTCAATTCAGTTCCACAGAGCTGTGTTTGCCGTTCCTCAATCCCATGACCCTGAATGTTTGTTCACCTGCGTGTAGAAAATTCAAACAATAAAGCTTTAACATGATCGCTCTCTTCTACATCTGTTTGTCAATTTTGCATTTGGCATGTCAGTTCTCATAGCATAAATATCAGAATCTGTTCAGCATATTGGTACATAAATAATCGACTAATATGGGAGTAGTATAGGGACCCCAGTATTCGTCAAACTCAATTTGACAGGTCGACACGCCCCCTATCATTTAATCCGTCTCCCTGTCAGCTTGATCCAGGTCGTCACGCCCTCTGGCTGAACTTTGCTCAGGCTGGGAAATCTGTGGCTGAACTTTGCTCAGGCTGTGAAATCTGGTCCACCCAGTAAATGTCTGTATTAGAATCCATCAGTAAATGTAAAGCTATTTTCTAGCAGAGGAGAGAAACTTTTAAGGACCCAGTAATTGTATAAGGAGTTCTAGTTAAATACAGACTTCTGTATATAACTAGTATATAAGGATTTTTAGTGAAATAAAGAGTGAATCTTGATTTTATACTGTTGTTAGAAGTCTAAATATTTTTCTATCTACTGGCTAACATGGTACAAAGATATACATCTTTACAGCACCATAGAGGTAATTTATCTATGTGTGTGTTTCACACAGGACAAGTTCTGTGATCCGTCTTTTGTGTGGGAAAAGTCAACAATTTTTATTAAGGTCTAAAATACATTATCATGGATAAAAATCCAAAAGAGTGGGATATACAGCATGCAGAAAAATAGCCAAATGCAGACAGGTATGAACTACATTCAAATCAATATATAATAGTGCACATCTCCATATCTTATATGTTTATAACGATAATAGCAGTCTATGTAACTCACAATATCCCCCAATAGGCAGACATATATGCACTATATATAGGATTATAAGTATCTCAATGAAGCATGTATATCAATAAAGTAACTTCCCCATCAAGATGCTAATATAATGATGTTAGCATGCAAGTGCAGGGCTCACAATACATACTGTGCGTGCATATGAAGTCAATTAGCACATCCATATGAGGGGCTATATTAAAAAGCAGTTGTGTATAGTTGGCCAATCAAATATTAGTTATGCGTTAGCTATCAGTGTCAACCATAGCAGCTCTCAGAGTTTTACTGTATTAAAGGGTAGTTTTAACTCCATCCGTAGATGTAAAGCTATTTTCTAGCAGAGAGTGCCCTATTTGTGCACTGACATGAACTGTAAAGGGTTTGTATTAGAAGCACCCAGTAAATGTCTGTATTAGAATCCATCAGTAAATGTATGTAAAGCTCATTTCTAGCAGGCATGTATAAATGTCCCCCAGTAAATGTGTAAAAGTTTGGAACTGATATGGCTGAATGTAAAGGTGATTTCTAACACTCTCTGTTAGAGATGTCTGGAACAACATTCAAATCAATATATAATAGTGCACATCTCCATATCTTATATGTTATAACGATAATAGCAGTCTATGTAACTCACAATACCCCCCCACCCCCAATAGGCAGACATATATGCACTATATATAGGATTATAAGTATCTCAATGAAGCATGTATATCAATAAAGTAACTTCTCCATCACAGTTGCTAATATAATGATGTTAGCATGCGAGTGCAGAGCTCACAATACATACTGGGCGTGCATATGAAGTCAATTTAGCACATCCATATGAGGAGCTATATTAAAAAAGCAGCGCCATAGATGTGAGATCATACCTGAATGCTGCTTGGCACCCCTTGTGTATAGCCCTCATTTCTAACAGTGTTTTTCACAGATAGATCACTTCAAGAAAACTGTCCTTCATCCCTATAGTGTAGTTTAATGTATCAAGGTGTGTGTACAAGGTTTGGAATTGTCAGAATGAGTGAAGGTCGATGCTACGGTAATTCAGGCAAACAGTAAATAGTATTGCATTGTGTATAGTCAGTGGGATCTTTTAAAACCAACACATTTATGTGTATTCTGATAGCAGTGCCCATAGAATGAGTGAAGGTCGATGCTATTGTGACATGTTAGAAACCACATATACTAAATAGCCCATTCAGGCAAACAGTAAATAGTATTGCATTGTGTATAGTCAGTGGGATCTTTTAAAACCAACACATTTATGTGTATTCTGATAGCACTGCACATAAAACCGAAGGTCTCTAGCAAATATAATATGCACTAATGTGATTTTAAAACAATGGGTTTCTGAAGGGTCTTCCCACACTACCACTCTGTGGGAAGCTGTGTGGAAATGACAGGCATAAGAGATCATTCATATTAAAAACGTTTATTGCCAGAAATAATCATGATTTTACTGTAATAAATAAATACAGCTCAAAGACATTTCAAGCATTGAACTAATTGTGAAACCAAAACGATATTGAACTAATTGTGACACCAAAACGTTTACTGACAGGGAGTACATAGTGGGGAGAGACCTTTTGCAGTGGTGACCTGACTGTGAGACACCATATTTTTCAACATTTTTGCTCCTTCACAGATTTATTTTGCATTATATATTTTTTTTTATTTTGCTTAAGGATCCTGTACAGAGGTGTTTTTATGGTTTAATACTGCTAGACATATTGTGAACTGACATATAGGGTCCATGTGAGACACCATATTTTTCAACATTTTTGCTCCTTCACAGATTTATTTTACATTATATTTTTTTATTTTGCTTAAGGATCATGTACAGAGGAGTTTTTATATTTTAATACTGATAGACATATTGTGAACTGACATATAGGGTCCATGTGAGACACCATATTTTTCAACATTTTTGCTCCTTCAAAGATTTATTTTGCATTATATTTTTTTATTTTGCTTAAGGATCATGTACAGAGGAGTTTTTATGGTTTAATACTGCTAGACATATTGTGAACTGACATAGGGTCCATGTGAGACACCATATTTTTCAACATTTTTGCTCCTTCACAGATTTATTTTGCATTATATTTTTATTTTTCAACATTTTTGCTCCTTCACAGATTTATTTTACATTATATTTTTTTATTTTGCTTAAGGATCATGTACAGAGGAGTTTTTATATTTTAATACTGATAGACATATTGTGAACTGACATATAGGGTCCATGTGAGACACCATATTTTTCAAATATTAGTTATGCGTACGCTACCACTATCATCCATAGCAGCTCTCATGATGCTAGCTATTCTGATCAGCTTATCATATCAACCATGAAGCCTCTTTTAACCCCTTCACAATAATGTACAGAGGAGTTTTTATGTTTTAATACTGATAGACATATTGTGAACTGACATATAGGGTCCATGTGAGACACCATATTTTTCAACATTTTTGCTCCTTCACAGATTTATTTTGCATTATATTTTTTTATTTTGCTTAAGGATCGTGTACAGAGGAGTTTTTATGGTTTAATACTGCTAGACATATTGTGAACGGCCATATAGGGTCCATGTGAGACACCATATTTTTCAAATATTAGTTATGCGTTCGCTACCACTATCAACCATAGCAGCTCTCATGATGCTAGCTATTCTGATCAGCTTATCATATCAACCATGAAGCCTCTTTTAACCCCTTCACAATAATGTACAGAGGAGTTTTTATGTTTTAATACTGATAGACATATTGTGAACTGACATATAGGGTCCATGTGAGACACCATATTTTTCAACATTTTTGCTCCTTTACAGATTTATTTTGCATTATATTTTTTATTTTTCAACATTTTTGCTCCTTCACAGATTTATTTTACATTATATTTTTTATTTTGCTTAAGGATCATGTACAGAGGAGTTTTTATATTTTAATACTGATAGACATATTGTGAACTGACATATAGGGACCATGTGAGACATGCCTGGACAAGTCCGGGCATGCCTGGACAAGTCCTGGTCACGGGACAGCCGTGGAAAAAACAATAGTGAAATTCAAAAACTATGTGCTGGCCGTTAACACACGCATAGTCATCTAGAAAATATTGAGCGAGTTGCTTCACAAACCCTCTCAAGGCATGTTGAATGTTAACGTTCCCGCTATGAGCTACACACATGACCAACTGTATAGCCTGGGATGCGCAGCGTTCTTGTTGCACATGACTATTTTTAAAGACGCTAAGCCCCTCAGATATAAAAGACAGACCTGTTGGGACGTGTCCCGGCCTATTTTGGCACATGCCCACTCCTATGCATCGATATTGAGCATCGTTCAACAAAAATCAGGTACATAGTTTTAACCATAGCTGTGTTTCTGACTCTCATGCCATGCCAGAAAGGCCTATTTTGGCACTGGCCCGCACCTATGCAACGATTTTGATCAGCATTCAACAAAAAATTGCGTGCAAACTTTTTAGCATACCTGTACAAACTTTTTTAACATACCTGTGTTTCGGACCTGTACAAACTTTTTAACACCTGTGTTTCGGACTCTCATGTCGTACCAGAAGCACCCAGTGCCATGTACTCTAGCTCATAATATGTGAATGCTGACATTTCCAGGGTCATTATAGTTGTGTAAATGCGCTGGGGGCTCGTGTATCGGCCCCTAGGGTGTAATGCGTGATCATTTTAATTATTTTTCAATTCATAACCACACGTTCTCAGGCAGACAGGTTTATTTCACAGAAGTTGACTGTACAGTTGCATAATTTTTGTTTAAAATCATACATTTGCATAATTTTGTTTAAAATCGCACAGTTCTGCGATAATGTCGGGTGTTGGACACGCACTTATCAGTCTTTCATACGTGTCGCAGAAAGATTTTAGCCTGTTCTGCGAGAGTTTATTATGCACGTACTGTGCAGACATGTCAAGAAACATTTTGGTGTGTTCACCAGTCCATACGGGTGTTGATGTGTAAGGCGATCGACCAGCATCCTTCTGCTTCTTACTTACACGACGGCGCGATACCGCGCGTTTCTTTGACGCTAATGCATCGGCTGAATTGGCAGCTGCTGCTTCCACGTTGCTATTTGCAGATTCTGTAGCTTGAATGAACCGGTTCTCGTAGGAGTAGTCTGAATGGACTCCCTCTTCTTAAATAAGAATGAAATATATCGTTTATATATACAAAGCGCAGACTCAGACAGCCCGACACAATACGACGTACACTATATACGGTGTAAAATTTACCCGATTGTTCTGGTGAAAGCAAAGCAGAATATTGAACGCGAGAATATCTGGACTCCATCTTGAATAAAAAGGGTCCGCTATTAAATTAAAGCAAATAAAGATCAAGTATGAAAACACGACTAAGCGTGTTTTCATAGTTGATCTTTAGAGCTAAAGTGCATATTTTTATGTCTCGTGAATATCCACGTTTGTTTCAATTATATTTAAGTTTGTGTAGTATTTGCATGAATAGGTTAAGTGTGTTTTCATAGTTGATCTTTAGAGCTAAAGTGCGTATTTTTATGTCTCGTGAATATCCACGTTTGTTTCAATTATATTTAAGTTTGTGTAGTATTTGCATGAACAGCTTAGTCGTGTTTTCATACTTGATCTTTATTTGCTTTAATTTAATAGCGGACCCTTTTTATTCAAGATGGAGTCCAGATATTCTCGCGTTCAATATTCTGCTTTGCTTTCACCAGAACAATCGGGTAAATTTTACACCGTATATAGTGTACGTCGTATTGTGTCGGGCTGTCTGAGTCTGCGCTTTGTATATATAAACGATATATTTCATTCTTATTTAAGAAGAGGGAGTCCATTCAGACTACTCCTACGAGAACCGGTTCATTACGCAGAACCTGTTAGAGGATGGCAACTCTGCTAGCGGGCTACGAGCTTCAAGCTCTCACCAGTCTGTCACAGGCAAGAAACCTATAGCTATATCATATGTTTTAAACCTATGTATCTAGACGGGTAAACGTGGAAGCTGTAAATTTATAACGTCTACTATTAATATTAATAATTAATATAGACTGCCGTTAAAATCCATACAGTTAATTTTATTTTAGCTGACTGGGTCGTTAGCTAGACATGTTTTAATAATATAAACATTTTCTCATACAGATACAGCTGTAGCGGACTGGACGGTTGGTAACCCTGTGGCGACTGAGCCGCTCGAGCATCGCGATTCCGATGTTGAGATCGTGGAGGACCCCCAGGATTCAGATGTCGAGTTCGTAGAACCGGACTATAATCCTCCCAACGCTCCTAAAAGATGGGGTGATTCGCTAAGCACACGGCTCTGGAATAGAAAAGGTAGCGGGTCCTTGAAACCCGGGTGATATGTGTGTTTGTATCCTCTGTACCCTGTGACCCCACCAATAACTAGTGGGTATATTTTATTTACGCGCGTTACGATAGCTTTGCGAATTTAGCTTTGTGCGTGTGGCACGCGTAGATATCATCTCTGTGGCTAGTAATAGTTATATTTTATTTACAGATGTTAAACTAACGAGCAGGAGGCTGCAGCTTGAAAAAGAAAACACACCCATACGAAAACGTCCGAGCACCTCCACACCGTTTAATTCACCAATCTCTGAACTACACTACACGTCTCATACTTGTAAGCATATATGTCTACGCAGTTCTATAGTGTAGTTATACACGCAGATAAAAATTTCTGCGGTAACTAGTTTTATTTACCTGTGTCAAGTTAGCTTTGTGAGTGTGTTGTGCGCATTCATGTATGCTATATTTTATTTACAGCTGCTAGAGTATCGCCCGTGAGGTTGCAGTTTGAGGGAGAAAACAGCCCCATACGGCGGCGCCCCAGCAGCGAGATGTCTGTTAATTCAGCATTCTCTGTAGATCAGCACCCGGGGCATACTTGTAAGTATATATGTCTAGGCCGCTCTATACTGTACTTATACAAACAATCATGCATCGGTTTCACAGATAATCGGTGCTAGTAGCTTTACAAATATCGCGTTGAATCAGAGCCATGTGGCTCATGTAGCTCTTCCTATATCTCCCCCACTTAGCGGTTAACTACACCACGTATCTTTTCTTTAGTTACGGAGGATCGTCATTCGCGAGTTTTGCAGCAGCGCAATTATGGATTTGAGAACAGAACGGAGGTGAGAACTGAGCCTCTTTCACACGGGTGTGTCGCAGATCGTGAAGAAAACGACGCGCCAACCGAGCACCCCGGGAATGCTGAGAGTAGTCGGCTTAAGAATATACGTCTGTGTCAAGCTACAGAATCTGCAAATAGCAACGTGGAAGCAGCAGCTGCCAATTCAGCCGATGCATTAGCGTCAAAGAAACGCGCGGTATCGCGCCGTCGTGTAAGTAAGAAGCAGAAGGATGCTGGTCGATCGCCTTACACATCAACACCCGTATGGACTGGTGAACACACCAAAATGTTTCTTGACATGTCTGCACAGTACGTGCATAATAAACTCTCGCAGAACAGGCTAAAATCTTTCTGCGACACGTATGAAAGACTGATAAGTGCGTGTCCAACACCCGACATTATCGCAGAACTGTGCGATTTTAAACAAAATTATGCAAATGTATGATTTTAAACAAAAATTATGCAACTGTACAGTCAACTTCTGTGAAATAAACCTGTCTGCCTGAGAACGTGTGGTTATGAATTGAAAAATAATTAAAATGATCACGCATTACACCCTAGGGGCCGATACACGAGCCCCCAGCGCATTTACACAACTATAATGACCCTGGAAATGTCAGCATTCACATATTATGAGCTAGAGTACATGGCACTGGGTGCTTCTGGTACGACATGAGAGTCCGAAACACAGGTGTTAAAAAGTTTGTACAGGTCCGAAACACAGGTATGTTAAAAAAGTTTGTACAGGTATGCTAAAAAGTTTGCACGCAATTTTTTGTTGAATGCTGATCAAAATCGTTGCATAGGTGCGGGCCAGTGCCAAAATAGGCCTTTCTGGCATGGCATGAGAGTCAGAAACACAGCTATGGTTAAAACTATGTACCTGATTTTTGTTGAACGATGCTCAATATCGATGCATAGGAGTGGGCATGTGCCAAAATAGGCCGGGACACGTCCCAACAGGTCTGTCTTTTATATCTGAGGGGCTTAGCGTCTTTAAAAATAGTCATGTGCAACAAGAACGCTGCGCATCCCAGGCTATACAGTTGGTCATGTGTGTAGCTCATAGCGGGAACGTTAACATTCAACATGCCTTGAGAGGGTTTGTGAAGCAACTCGCTCAATATTTTCTAGATGACTATGCGTGTGTTAACGGCCAGCACATAGTTTTTGAATTTCACTATTGTTTTTTCCACGGCTGTCCCGTGACCAGGACTTGTCCAGGCATGCCCGGACTTGTCCAGGCATGTCTCACATGGTCCCTATATGTCAGTTCACAATATGTCTATCAGTATTAAAATATAAAAACTCCTCTGTACATGATCCTTAAGCAAAATAAAAAATATAATGTAAAATAAATCTGTGAAGGAGCAAAAATGTTGAAAAATAAAAAATATAATGCAAAATAAATCTGTAAAGGAGCAAAAATGTTGAAAAATATGGTGTCTCACATGGACCCTATATGTCAGTTCACAATATGTCTATCAGTATTAAAACATAAAAACTCCTCTGTACATTATTGTGAAGGGGTTAAAAGAGGCTTCATGGTTGATATGATAAGCTGATCAGAATAGCTAGCATCATGAGAGCTGCTATGGTTGATAGTGGTAGCGAACGCATAACTAATATTTGAAAAATATGGTGTCTCACATGGACCCTATATGGCCGTTCACAATATGTCTAGCAGTATTAAACCATAAAAACTCCTCTGTACACGATCCTTAAGCAAAATAAAAAAATATAATGCAAAATAAATCTGTGAAGGAGCAAAAATGTTGAAAAATATGGTGTCTCACATGGACCCTATATGTCAGTTCACAATATGTCTATCAGTATTAAAACATAAAAACTCCTCTGTACATTATTGTGAAGGGGTTAAAAGAGGCTTCATGGTTGATATGATAAGCTGATCAGAATAGCTAGCATCATGAGAGCTGCTATGGATGATAGTGGTAGCGTACGCATAACTAATATTTGAAAAATATGGTGTCTCACATGGACCCTATATGTCAGTTCACAATATGTCTATCAGTATTAAAATATAAAAACTCCTCTGTACATGATCCTTAAGCAAAATAAAAAAATATAATGTAAAATAAATCTGTGAAGGAGCAAAAATGTTGAAAAATAAAAAATATAATGCAAAATAAATCTGTGAAGGAGCAAAAATGTTGAAAAATATGGTGTCTCACATGGACCCTATGTCAGTTCACAATATGTCTAGCAGTATTAAACCATAAAAACTCCTCTGTACATGATCCTTAAGCAAAATAAAAAAATATAATGCAAAATAAATCTTTGAAGGAGCAAAAATGTTGAAAAATATGGTGTCTCACATGGACCCTATATGTCAGTTCACAATATGTCTATCAGTATTAAAATATAAAAACTCCTCTGTACATGATCCTTAAGCAAAATAAAAAAATATAATGTAAAATAAATCTGTGAAGGAGCAAAAATGTTGAAAAATATGGTGTCTCACATGGACCCTATATGTCAGTTCACAATATGTCTAGCAGTATTAAACCATAAAAACACCTCTGTACAGGATCCTTAAGCAAAATAAAAAAAATAATATAATGCAAAATAAATCTGTGAAGGAGCAAAAATGTTGAAAAATATGGTGTCTCACAGTCAGGTCACCACTGCAAAAGGTCTCTCCCCACTATGTACTCCCTGTCAGTAAACGTTTTGGTGTCACAATTAGTTCAATATCGTTTTGGTTTCACAATTAGTTCAATGCTTGAAATGTCTTTGAGCTGTATTTATTTATTACAGTAAAATCATGATTATTTCTGGCAATAAACGTTTTTAATATGAATGATCTCTTATGCCTGTCATTTCCACACAGCTTCCCACAGAGTGGTAGTGTGGGAAGACCCTTCAGAAACCCATTGTTTTAAAATCACATTAGTGCATATTATATTTGCTAGAGACCTTCGGTTTTATGGGCACTGCTATCAGAATACACATAAATGTGTTGGTTTTAAAAGATCCCACTGACTATACACAATGCAATACTATTTACTGTTTGCCTGAATGGGCTATTTAGTATATGTGGTTTCTAACATGTCACAATAGCATCGACCTTCACTCATTCTATGGGCACTGCTATCAGAATACACATAAATGTGTTGGTTTTAAAAGATCCCACTGACTATACACAATGCAATACTATTTACTGTTTGCCTGAATTACCGTAGCATCGACCTTCACTCATTCTGACAATTCCAAACCTTGTACACACACCTTGATACATTAAACTACACTATAGGGATGAAGGACAGTTTTCTTGAAGTGATCTATCTGTGAAAAACACTGTTAGAAATGAGGGCTATACACAAGGGGTGCCAAGCAGCATTCAGGTATGATCTCACATCTATGGCGCTGCTTTTTTAATATAGCTCCTCATATGGATGTGCTAAATTGACTTCATATGCACGCCCAGTATGTATTGTGAGCTCTGCACTCGCATGCTAACATCATTATATTAGCATCTGTGATGGAGAAGTTACTTTATTGATATACATGCTTCATTGAGATACTTATAATCCTATATATAGTGCATATATGTCTGCCTATTGGGGGTGGGGGGGTATTGTGAGTTACATAGACTGCTATTATCGTTATAACATATAAGATATGGAGATGTGCACTATTATATATTGATTTGAATGTTGTTCCAGACATCTCTAACAGAGAGTGTTAGAAATCACCTTTACATTCAGCCATATCAGTTCCAAACTTTTACACATTTACTGGGGGACATTTATACATGCCTGCTAGAAATGAGCTTTACATACATTTACTGATGGATTCTAATACAGACATTTACTGGGTGCTTCTAATACAAACCCTTTACAGTTCATGTCAGTGCACAAATAGGGCACTCTCTGCTAGAAAATAGCTTTACATCTACGGATGGAGTTAAAACTACCCTTTAATACAGTAAAACTCTGAGAGCTGCTATGGTTGACACTGATAGCTAACGCATAACTAATATTTGATTGGCCAACTATACACAACTGCTTTTTAATATAGCCCCTCATATGGATGTGCTAATTGACTTCATATGCACGCACAGTATGTATTGTGAGCCCTGCACTTGCATGCTAACATCATTATATTAGCATCTTGATGGGGAAGTTACTTTATTGATATACATGCTTCATTGAGATACTTATAATCCTATATATAGTGCATATATGTCTGCCTATTGGGGGATATTGTGAGTTACATAGACTGCTATTATCGTTATAACATATAAGATATGGAGATGTGCACTATTATATATTGATTTGAATGTAGTTCATACCTGTCTGCATTTGGCTATTTTTCTGCATGCTGTATATCCCACTCTTTTGGATTTTTATCCATGATAATGTATTTTAGACCTTAATAAAAATTGTTGACTTTTCCCACACAAAAGACGGATCACAGAACTTGTCCTGTGTGAAACACACACATAGATAAATTACCTCTATGGTGCTGTAAAGATGTATATCTTTGTACCATGTTAGCCAGTAGATAGAAAAATATTTAGACTTCTAACAACAGTATAAAATCAAGATTCACTCTTTATTTCACTAAAAATCCTTATATACTAGTTATATACAGAAGTCTGTATTTAACTAGAACTCCTTATACAATTACTGGGTCCTTAAAAGTTTCTCTCCTCTGCTAGAAAATAGCTTTACATTTACTGATGGATTCTAATACAGACATTTACTGGGTGGACCAGATTTCACAGCCTGAGCAAAGTTCAGCCACAGATTTCCCAGCCTGAGCAAAGTTCAGCCAGAGGGCGTGACGACCTGGATCAAGCTGACAGGGAGACGGATTAAATGATAGGGGGCGTGTCGACCTGTCAAATTGAGTTTGACGAATACTGGGGTCCCTATACTACTTATGGGAATCTCGCTCAGAAAACATAAGCAGCTATCTATCACCCCTAGAAAAATAGATATTTGTTTTATTACCATGTCCGCAATGAACAGCGCCATATGTCTGTCGCACATCGGCCATGAAAAGACACGTCGCTTTCCTCATTTCGAGAAAACAACGGCTAATTTATGACACTGCTAGAAAAACAGAGTAGTGTAGACTCCAAATTTCTTCTCACACTCACTACATTCCTCTGAAAACACAGCACTATATTAGTAATGCGATTTTAAAAATCCTTCTAGCAAATATATACATGGCTGAGGAATATAAAGTGTGAATCAAATAAATACATGGCTGAGGAATATAAAATCATATCAAAATGAGAATTCGATACAATGCTACTAGGAAGGACACACAACAGCTTTTGATATCCCAAGGATATCAAATCACTATCAAGAGGACATCAAATTGATAGGGGGCGGGACCACCTGTCAAATTCGGTTTGACGTTTAATATGTCCTATATACAGGTCCTTCTCAAAAAATTAGCATATAGTGCTAAATTTCATTATTTTCCATAATGTAATGATTACAATTAAACGTTCATATATTTTAGATTCATTACACACCAACTGAAATTTGTCAGGTCTTTTATTGTTTTAATACTGATGATTTTGGCATACAACTCCTGATAACCCAAAAAACCTGTCTCAAAAAATTAACATATTTCAACCGTCCAATAAAATAAAAATGTTTTTTCAAAACAAACAAAAAAAACATCAAATAATAATGTTCAGTTATGCACTCAATACTTGGTCGGGAATCCTTTTGCATAAATGACTGCTTCAATGCGGCGTGGCATGGAGGCAATCAGCCTGTGACACTGCTAAGGTGTTATGGAGGCCCAGGATGCTTTGATAGCGGCCTTAAGCTCATCCAGAGTGTTGGGTCTTGCGTCTCTCAACTTTCTCTTCACAATATCCCACAGATTCTCTATGGGGTTCAGGTCAGGAGAGTTGGCAGGCCAATTGAGCACAGTAATACCATGGTCAGTGAACCATTTACCAGTGGTTTTGGCACTGTGAGCAGGTGCCAGGTCATGCTGAAAAATGAAATCTTCATCTCCATAAAGCATTTCAGCCGATGGAAGCATGAAGTGCTCCTGATAGCAAGCTGCATTGACCCTGCCCTTGATGAAACACAGTGGACCAACACCAGCAGCTGACATGGCACCCCACACCATCACTGACTGTGGGTACTTGACACTGGACTTCAGGCATTTTGGCATTTCCTTCTCCCCAGTCTTCCTCCAGACTCTGGCACCTTGATTTCCGAATGACATGCAAAATTTGCTTTCATCAGAAAAAAGTACTTGGGACCACTTAGCAACAGTCCAGTGCTGCTTCTCTGTAGCCCAGGTTAGGCGCTTCTGCCGCTGTTTATGGTTCAAAAGTGGCTTTACCTGGGGAATGCGGCACCTGTAGCCCATTTCCTGCACACGCCTGTGCACGGTGGCTCTGGATGTTTCTACACCAGACTCAGTCCACTGCTTCCTCAGGTCCCCCAAGGTCTGGAATCGGTCCTTCTCCACAATCTTCCTCAGGATCCGGTCACCTCTTCTCGTTGTACAGCGTTTTCTGCCACATTGTTTCCTTCCAACAGACTTCCCATTGAGGTGCCTTGATACAGCACTCTGGGAACAGCCTATTTGTTGAGAAATTTCTTTCTGGGTCTTACCCTCTTGCTTGAGGGTGTCAATGATGGCCTTCTTGACATCAGTCAGGTCGCTAGTCTTACCCATGATGGTGGTTTTGAGTAATGAACCAGGCAGGGAGTTTTTAAAAGCCTCAGGAATCTTTTGCATGTGTTTAGAGTTAATTAGTTGATTCAGAAGATTAGGGTAATAGGTCGTTTAGAGAACCTTTTCTTCATATGCTAATTTTTTGAGACAGGTTTTTTTGGGTTATCAGGAGTTGTATGCCAAAATCATCAGTATTAAAACAATAAAAGACCTGACAAATTTCAGTTGGTGTGTAATGAATCTAGAATATATGAAAGTTTAATTGTAATCATTACATTATGGAAAATAATGAAATTTAGCACTATATGCTAATTTTTTGAGAAGGACCTGTACTACTAAGGCTACTACAGATACTATGAAACTAAAAGGAAAGACAACATAAATTGTATTATAATGGTTTCAAGTATATTAGCATAAAGCCAAATATTTTCAGTCATGTAACACTTTTGATTATGAAATTATGATGTTTTTGCTGATGCATATTAATGTAGTTTTTAATTGCATATTTATACAATATTATTTTTATTTGGGGGATTTGTTAACAATTTCTGGGAAGGGGTTATAGTTATAGTCAATAAGGTAATAAAACATAACAGAATGATCTAAAACTTGTTCTATTAAACAAGTAAGTAAGAAGATATGTTCAAAGAAGAATCAATAAAGAAAAAAGGTTAATGCAAGAGGAAAAAATTGGAAGAATGTGGAAGTAAAAGTTAGTAAAGCTAGAGGGAAAGGGTTAAAGAAAGAAAAGGGCATAGAAGAAGGTTGGATCAGATAAATGTGCAGAGTAGGGACAGGGGAAAAGATCAACCTTATTGAAATAATAAAACAATTTGCAAATTGCTTCATTAAATATGTAATTTTTCTTGTACTTTTTGGCATATAATAAACTTGTAACCTTAAAGTGGGAATTCTGACTTCAGAAAAAGTATATAGCCTATTTTCCATACAGTGAAAGGCACCGCTATGGGTACGGATTGTGCCTCCATTTCAGCAAATTTATTTTTGGTGTAGTTGGAGAATTTTCTTGTTTTTATGAGCATTTGATTGTCTTCACCATTCTCATTGTTATTTTAGGGAAGATGTATCGATGCTTTTTTGTTTTATGGTATAATGAAAACTTTGTTTACGAGACTTAAATTTTATCCTTATTCTTTGGCATCACAGTTAGCTTTGGAATTTATTACAGATCATATTTTATACTTCCCACATCTCAGGAGCCATAACTTTCTTATTTTTTGGCAGCATAATAGTTAGTGGACTTGTTTTTGTAGGATTAGCGTTGTATTTGTCAATGGACTCATTTGGATGTACAGTCATGGCCAAAAGTTTTAAGAATGACACAAATATTAATTTTTACAAAGTCTGCTGCTTCACTTTTTCTAATGGCAATTTGCATATACTCCAGAATGTTACAAAGAGTGATCAGCTTAACAGCAATTACTAGCAAAGTCAATATTTGGCTAGAAAATGGACTTTATCCCCCAAAACACATTTCAACATCATTGCAGCCCTGCCTTAAAAGGACCAGCTAACCTCTTTTCAGTGATTGCTCCATTAACACAGGTGTGGGTGTTGATGAGGACATGGCTGGAGATCAATCTGTCATGATTAAGTAAGAATGACACCACTGGACACTTTAAAAGGAGGCTGGTGCTTGGCATCATTGTTTCTCTTCTGTTAACCATGGTTATCTCTAAAGAAACACGTGCAGTCATCATTGCAATGCACAAAAATGGCCTAACAGGGAAGAGTATCGCAGCTACAAAGATTGCACCTCAGTCAACAATCTATCGCATCATCAAGAACTTCAAGGAGAGAGGTTCCATTGTTGCCAAAAAGGCTCCAGGGCCCCAAGAAAGACCAGCAAGCGCCAGGACCGTCTCTTAAAAGTGTTTCAGCTGCAGGATCGGGCTACCAGCAGTGCAGAGCTTGCTCAGGAATGGCAGCAGGCAGGTGTGAGTGCATCTGCACGCACTGTGAGGTGGAGACTCTTGGAGCAAGGCCTGGTCTCAAGGAGGGCAGCAAAGAAGCCACTTCTCTCCAGAAAAAAGCATCATGGACAGACTGATATTCTGCAAAAGGTACAGGCAGTGGACTGCTGAGGACTGGGGTAAAGTTATTTTCTCTGATGAATCCCCTTTTCGATTGTTTGGGACATCAGGAAAACGCCTCATTCGGAGAAGACAAGGTGAGCGCTACCACCAGTCTTGTTTCATGCCAACTGTTAAGCATCCTGAAACCATTCAGGTGTGGGGTTGCTTCTCAGCCAAAGGGAATCTGCTCTCTCACAGTCTTGCCTAAAAACACAGCCATGAATAAAGAATGGTACCAGAATGTCCTCCAAGAGCAACTTCTCCCAACTCTCCAAGAGCAGTTTGGCGATCAGCAATGCCTTTTCCAGCATGATGGAGCACCTTGCCATAAAGCAAAGATGATAACTAAAAGGCTCAGGGAACAAAACATAGAGATTTTGGGTCCATGGCCTGGAAACTCCCCAGATCTTAATCCCATTGAGAACTTGTGGTCAATCATCAAGAGACGGGTGGACAAACAAAAACCTAAAAGTTCTGACAAAATGAAAGCATTGATTGTGCAAGAATGGACTGCTATCAGTCAGGATTTGGTCCAGAAGTTGATTGAGAGCATGCCAGGGAGAATTGCAGCAGTCCTGAAGAAGAAGGGTCAACACTGCAAATATTGACTTGCTGCATTAACTCATTCTAACTGTCAATATAAGCTTTTGTTACTCATATCTTTGCAATCATATTCTGTCTGTGATAAAAACATCTGTCAAACACACACATAAAAACCAGAGGGCAGCAGATCATGTGAAAATATAATATTTGTGTCATTCTCAAAACTTTTGGCCATGACTGTACATATAACTTAATAGTATCATAACACTGCAATCAAATCCCTGGTAGAGGAAATGTGTCCTAAAAGGCATTTATTCAACATATATAAACCCAAAAGCAAAAAATTCCAGGACAAAAATTATCTTTGCAAGTTTAAAAAGTTATAAATTATATTAGATAATAAAACATTAATAAAATCCAAAATACAGACACACAAGCACAAAAATGATGGTGGGTAAGTAACTGAGGGAGCCCCAATGTAAAATGTACAATAAATAGACTAATGTGGATTTATATATACACTGAGCAATCAATTAATATAACACAATAAGTTTGTGATGATAATACACGCTCAGCTAGTATAACTGGGTAAAAAAATAAATATATATATACGTATAGGGAGAGAGAAAAAGAAGTGTCTCACAGATAAAAAAAACATGAAATCAGTGATCATGTAGTATGTATCTCCAATTATTCTCTCACCCACTAAAGACCCAAGTTACATTTCGCAAATGCTTTGTCAGGGGTCATGCTTGTTCTGGCATTTTTTCCATTTTTTTGCTTTTGGGTTTATACAAGTTATTAGCATACTTTAATTTGCTCTTTGTTGGGAGGAATATAAATAGGACAGCAAGTTTAGTAATTTTTTTGCAGTGTATGTTTTAAGTTATTTGCTATGCTGGAAAAACAACGACTAAAATGGCGTTGCAAAATTAATACAGTTTTAATTATGTTGTACTGTTTTGTACAATATAGAGTACAGACCAAAAGTTTGGACACACCTTCTTATTCAAAGATTTTTCTCTATTTTCATGGCTATGAAAATTGTACATTCACACTGAAGGCATCAAAACTATGAATTATTACATGTGGAATTATACATTACACTTTACAAAAAAGTGTGAAACAACTGAACATATGTCTTATATTCTAGGTTCTTCACAGTAGCCACCTTTTGCTTTGATTACTGCTTTGCACGCAGAAAAGGTGAACGGATCGACTCTACATGCCTGGTTCCCACCATGAAGCATGGAGGAGGTGGTGTGATGGTGTGGGGGTGCTTTACTGGTGACACTGTTGGGGATTTATTCAAAATTGAAGCAGTGAGCAGTCCAGCTCACCCCAAACCATCTCGATTGGGTTCAGGTCTGATGACTGTGGAGGCCAAGTCATCTGGCGTAGCACCCCATCACTCTCCTTCTTGGTCAAATAGCCCTTACACAGTCTGGAGATGTGTTTGGGGTCATTGCCCTGTTGAAAAATAAATGATGGTCCAACTAAACGCAAACCGGATGGAATAGCATGCTGCTGCAAGATGCTGTGGTAGCCATGCTGCTACAGTATGCCTTAAATTTTGAATAAATCCCTAACAGTGTCACCATCAAAGCACCCCCACACCATCACACCACCTCCTCCATGCTTCACGGTGGGAACCAGGCATGTAGAGTCCATCTGTTCACCTTTTCTGCGTGCAAAGCAGTAATCAAAGCACAAGGTGGCTACTTTGAAGAACCTAGAATATAAGACATATTTTCAGTAGTTTCACACTTTTTTGTAAAGTGTAATGTATAATTCCACATGTGTTAATTTATAGTTTTGATGCCTTCAGTGTGATTCTACAATTTTCATAGTCATGAAAATACAGAAAAATCCTTGAATGAGAAGGTGTGTCCAAACTTTTGGTCTGCACTGTACACTTGCAAAAATAGCTTATTTTTTTGCATTACAATGTGTGGTTTTTATTGGTAACAATTTATTATATTGTCAAATTGTGATCGCTTTTACAGCCTTCTGGGGTCAAAATGAATCAAAAAACTTCAAATTCTGAATTTACATAGTTAATTTTTTTTAAAACACTGTGAGTTCATTTTGATGTTATCTTTATTCTGTGAGTCATTATGACCATGACAATTCCTTTTCTATAACGCTTTTTTTGTTTTGTTACTTTTGCGAAAAAAATGACTTAAAATTGTTTTCGGAGCATCCCATATTCTTATACCCATAACTTATATATTTTTCTGTTTTACTCAAGACAAACACTCTTCATTAGTAAGATACAAGTCTGTTTTATTCATTTATTGAGGTATTTACAATATTTCCCAGTCTGCTTGGTAGACATTATTAATTAAAACAAATTAATATCATATTGCAGTATTTATGTCAAGGATTCAAAATGTCAGCTTGTTTTGGTCTCTGAAGACACCTCGGCTTTCCACGGCAGGTGCAGATATTTTAGAATGTCAATGGCCGAGCCTCTCTGACAGGCATTTATTTCCAGCAGCTCCCAGAACATTTCTCTGGCCTCCACTGAAATGTTCGTCCACATTTTTGGAGCTTTTAACAGATCCCTTCTCACCTGCCAACAGGCAAACCCTTATAATTTTGATCACCGCGTACTGCCCCACGCCAAGGTAAAAGTCCAAAAAGAGCATAATAGATAACTACACCAAAAGCCCAGACATCAAGACTAGGATGTAGCAACAACTGGTCTCTTGGTCTAAGGTAGCAGAGCTCTGGAGAAGTGTAGGGTTTATACCAGGGCACAAAAGGAACAAATGTGCCCTGGAGCCTGGTGAGTCCAAAGTCTGCCAGCTTTATCCAGTGACATTCTGCATCCATCAAAAGAATGTTATTCGGCTTGATATCCCGATGAACCATTCCTCTGTTGTGCATAAAGTCCAGAGCGCTAGCGATCTGAGGAACCAGCGCTTCAACATGTCCTCCTGCATGCCGACCTAAGAAAAGACAACACAGAAGATCACACAGCTGAACAGCAGACAGGAAAACTATATCTGATATAAAGGGACAGAGGACTTGTAGATATCTACTAATAGATAGAATTCCGGCAGTCATCAGTTCTACTCTGCGTTTCAATTATATGAGATTTCCACTAATAATTAAATATCACACACATGGAGGATGGTACCAGCTCACACATACTCCTGCACCCTAAACCTGCCTAATAATGGGGGTCCATACTGCTATATACAGAAATATGAGTTTATTAACTCTGGGGAAATGCGGTAATGTTAGATATCACATCTACAACAAAGAACACTAATTTTTTTCATAAACAGTTTGAACAATGCTTAAAATGTGTAAAAGTAGAGAACAACAGCTTAAGGTCTTACTTTAGGTGTAATGATGGACTGGAGATTTCCGGCCGGTGCCACTTCCTGAACAAACACAAAATCCCTACTGGTATGGAAGAAGATGTCGTGAGTAAGGATGATATTCCGGTGGCTGCTGAGGGTTTGTGAAATGCAATATTCCAGGAAGAAGTTCTCTTCTGGAGTCTTCTTCTTTGACATCATTTTTATTGCCACGGTCTGTCCTGTTGAAAAAACATTATAATTGTTAATATGTATCATCATCATATTCAATAACACTTTCAAAACCATACAAAAAACCTGATCAATCACTTTACACAGGAGCATTCACAAGACTAGAAGATAGAGGTGCAGAAAACTAATCACTTGTTGTAGATAGGATACAACTAGGGTCATACTTAACCATTGTTAACAAGTACAGTTTGTCAGAGTACAAGAAGCTTTTACTTTCATGTTTCACATTCATCTAAACCCACCTGATGACTCAAACATCTTCATACTCATCACCCATCATCATCATCTCACCTGAATGTTTGTGTTTTCCCATGTGTACATTTCCAAAAGATCCAGTGCCAAGTTCTAGCAAAAGTTCAAAGTGGTCGGTCACTTCCATCATCGTCAGGTTCTTGGAAGTCTCTGATATCAGATGAAGAAGGTGTTTTGCCATAGTCTTGTTTGCTTCCTTGATGTTGGCGGCCATTCTGAATAAAATGAAATGAGATATGGCATTGAATACAGCAAGAAACATCTTGAGACCCATAATAACATACTGTAATCACCACGTGTAAACTGCGGCTATAAATATACAATTGTATAATAGTGTGCAGTCACTGTAATGATGTTCCAGCATTGCATAATTCCCCAGGGATCTGCAGTAATACCATCTACTATATCCTGCTCTATACTTGTCACATATTCACCTTTATAGATAGAGATTGAAGATGTCTACTGCTACTGAAACAGATGATAGTCAGTGCTGAACTCCTCCTGTACACCAACAAGTCCACAGCTCGATGCTCCTCAGAGGCCAATTCTGACCACAAATAATCCCTGGAGTGAAGTAGATGTCACAGGAGGAGACTCTTTATATCTGAGAAGAGCAGGGGTTGTTAATTAGCGGGATATTGTCATTGGCCAAGACTTACTGGCATCATTTACATAATCTGACCTTCATAAAGGGTATGCCACACTAAACAACATCGCTAACGGGATCGCTAAAAAACGTCACTATTTAGCGATCCCGTTAGCGATGTTGTTGTGTGCGGCATCTGTCAGCGACGAGCTCCCTGCTGAGATCCTGCTGTGATCTCGCTCGTCGCTGGAATCGTTCCGGACCCTATTTTATCATTGGCGCTCCCGCTGGGTAAGTATTATCGCTGAGTGTGGCACCTTTTCTTAGCGATTTAGCGGTACTTTTGTACCGCTAAAGTCGTTAAGGAGATCGCTAACCGCGATAGCGTCCTTAACGATATCGCTAAGTTAAGCCGCACTCAGCGATATATAAACAATCCCGCTAGCGATCGCATTAGTATGCGTCATTATCGTTATCGCTAGCGGGATTGTTTAGTGTGGCAGTACCTTAAGTCTCTGGAGAGAGGTTGCTGGGTGATTACATATGAATGGGGCCTGTGGGTGCGGCTCTGGCAACATCTGTGGGAAACACCTGAAAATGCTAGCTTTATTGTTCACTTTGGCTACATTTGTACATGAATGGTGAATGAGAACCATACAATCCTCTTTGTAATGCTGGGCTGTGACAACAAAAGGGATGGAAATTTCCTGTGGTGCCCTGTGATACCATTCACAATTGTGCTGATAATTAGGTAAACTAAAGAATAAAATGTTATTCAATGTATTATTTCATGAGAGTTTCATGAAGTCAGGAGACAAATCTTCTAAATTCTGCAATGATCAAAGTATTGACTCTATTAGTGTTATGATCTGCTACAAGCACTAAGGAAAGGTGGGAATTCTGTCCCTACAATAGGACTGAGCTGATCCCTACGATGTAACGGGGAACCTGATCCTGCGACCAGACCCGCTAAAGTCCTCAGCTAGTCTGAACGAAGACCTATAGTTGCGAGGGAGGAATCCCTACAAGATCTAGGGACTGGGTGAAAAGATGGACACCTCCTAACAGAAAGTGTAGCAGGGAATATAAAACAGAAAACAAATACTAAGAGATCCTAAGATCAAGCAAAACTGACAGAGTAAGGCACCTAAGCACCTGGCTAGGTTAAGAGTAGATAATACAATGAAGTCCAGCAAAGCCAGAAGGGCGGAGCCAGACTAAATAGGGAAAAAAGGTCATGTGACAGCAAACTGAAACAAAATCTAACAAGAGGGTTCTAACAGTACCCTCCCTTCTAAGAGGATCCTCCGGATCCCCTAGGACTTAGGCTTATCCGGAAACCTCTTGTGAAACTCTCTGACAAGTCTAGACACAGAAACATCATCCGCCCTCACCCATGAGTTATCCTCGGGTCCATAACCCTTCCAAGCGACGAGGTACTGCAAACTCCCTCTATGCTGTCTAGAATTTAGGATGCGGGAAATCTCATATTGCCCGTCCTCCACCACCAGGGGAACAGTGGCCGAGACGTCTCCATCTGAGACCTCAGCTTTTTTCAAGAGAGAAACATGAAACACCGGATTAATCTTCCAGGAGGTAGGAAGCTCCAACTTAACAGCAGATTGGTTAATAACCTGAAGCACCTTAAAGGGCCCTACAAACTTGGGACCCAATTTCTTAGACGGAATCCTCAAGCGCAGATTCTTAGAGGACAACCAAACCATGTCACCAATAGCAAACAAAACCTCTTGTCGTTTTCTATCAAAATACACTTTGGATCTTTTGTTAGCCTCTTGAAGATTACCACGTACATCAGTCCAAACTCTCTCCAAAACACCAGAAAAATTCTCCTCTTCAGGTACAGCCGATTCCAACTTGGAAAATGACCCAAAAGACGGATGTCTCCCAGTACAACAAAAAAAAAGGCGAACAACCAGCAGAAGCGGATGTATGATTGTTAAGAGCAAACTCAGCAAGTGGCAGGAACTCAGACCACCCCTCTTGATTATCAGTCACAAAACAACGCAAGAACTGCTCAACATCCTGGTTTTTCCTTTCTGTCTGGCCATTAGACTCAGGATGATATCGATGAAAACGACAAATGAATTCCCAACCTGTCACAAAAGGCGCGCCAAAAATGAGCCACAAACTGAGGTCCCCTATCAGAAACAATGTCAGTAGGAACACCATGTAGTCTGACTATTTCCTTGACAAAGGCCTTAGCGAGAGTCTTAGCGCAGGGCAGTTTGATGAAAGGAACCAAGTGACACATCTTGCTAAAACGGTCCACGACCACCCAGATGACAGTGAAACCCTCAGAGGGGGGAAGGTCAGTAATAAAGTCCATAGCCAAATGTGTCCAAGGTGCACTAGGGACCTCCAAAGGGCAAAGCAACCCCGCAGCAGGAGAATGAGAAGACTTAGATCTAGCACACACAGTGCATTGGCGCACCCACTTAATGACTTCCTTCTGCCATCCTGGCCACCAAAAACTGCGACCCACAAGTCTCTTGGTCTCAGAGATTCCAGGATGACCTGCCAACCGAGAGTCATGACATTCATCAAACAAATCTCTCCTCAGGGTACCAGGCACAAACAACCTCCCATGCGGCGTGTTAGATGGGGCATTCTCCTGTGCTTTAAGAATCTCATCTTCCAACACGGAGTCCAAAACAGCAATAACAACCCCCTCTTGCAAGATGTTTTCCTCCTCCTCCTCAGTACCCACCATAGGAGAAAAGCTGCGAGACAAAGCATCAGCTTTAACATTTTTAGTACCTGGGATGTAAGTAATGGTAAAATTAAACCGTGAGAAAAACAGTGCCCACCTAGCCTGACGGGCATTCAAGCGTTTGGCAGCATCAAGGTAGATCAGATTTTTATGATCGGTGAAGACTTGAACGGGAAATTCCGCTCCCTCCAAAAAATGACGCCAGTGTTCAAATGCGAGTTTAATTGCCAACAATTCCCGATTACCGATATCATAATTTAGTCCAGACTCAGAAAATTTCTTTGAAAAAAAAGCACAGGGAGGTACTCCATCCGTCTTTGCCTGAGACAACACCGCGCCGACCCCACAGAAGAAGCATCAACCTCAACCAAAAATGGTTTAGTCACATCAGGCTGCGTAAGGATGGGAGCAGAGCTGAACCTCTCCTTCAGCAACACAAAAGCCTCAATGGCCTCAGTAGTCCACTGAACCACATCAGCACCTTTCCTGGAGAGATCGGTCAGAGGTTTGGCAATCACAGAAAATTTTTTTATGAATTTTCTATAATAATTAGCGAACCCCAAAAACCTCTGTATTGATTTCACACCAATAGGTCTAGGCCAATCCTGCACAGCTTGCACTTTCACCGGGTCCATCTCAAAACCTTCACTGGAGACAATGTAGCCCAAAAAACTAAGTCTCTGTACAGCAAACTCACATTTTTCTAGTTTGGCAAAAAGTGAATTATCACTCAGTAACTGTAATACTTCACGCACACTCCTCCAATGAGACTCCAAATCCGGTGAATAAATCAAAATGTCATCCAAATACACAACCACACTTCTGCCAATCAAAGGTCTAAGGATGTCATTAATAAGATTCTGAAAAAATGCCGGAGCACTGGAAAGTCCAAAGGGCATGACCAGATTCTCAAAATGACCCAGTGGAGTGTTAAACGCAGTCTTCCATTCATCCCCCTCCTTCATGCGCAACAAATTGTATGCCCGTCGAAGATCAATTTTCGAGAACCACTTGGCCCCTGTAGCGTCGGCGTCCCGGCCCTCTGCCAGGCAGGGACGCCGTTCCCCTTACCAGCGCTCTGCGTCCTCAGCGCCCCCAGCGTCCTCAGCGCCCCCAGCGTCCTCGGCGTCCTCCTTCCACCCTGTTGGTCCCGCGCGCTCCTTCCCTTCTGCTGGACTTAGGGCGCGCGCCCGCACCCTCCCCCGCTCTTAAAGGAGCCGCGCGCATTTTCCAAATTAGTCTCCGGCCAATGCCGGAGGACTCCACCCTATATTAAGGGCTTCCTCCTTAATGGAGGTGCCCGAGCAATGTTGTTGTTGCACTGTATAACTCTGCTTCAGCCCTCAGCTCCTGGTTCCAGTTGCCTGCCTGTTACCTGTCTGCTTGCTGTCTGCCATCTGACTGCAGCCCTCCCCGGAGGTTCGGACATCACCTGCAGTGATCCCCGGCTATTACAGAGACTCTTGCCTGCTCACTTGGGAGCGATCATCTGCCATCCGACTGCAGCTCTATTCGAAGGTTCGGACTTCATCAGCAGTGATCACCGGCTACTCCAGAGACTCTTGCCTGCTCACTTGGGAGCGATCATCTGCCATCCGACTGCAGCTTTATCCGACGGTTCGGACATCTCCAGCAGTGATCACCGGCTACTCCAGAGACTCCTGCCTGCTCGCTTGGGAGCGATCATCTGCCATCGGACTGCAGCCTACCAGGAGGCTCCAACATCTCAGGTCGTATAAGCCTGTGTATTCAGAAACTGTCCTGGTCACTTGCTGTGACAACCTGCCTGTCCAGAGACTGCCCTGGTCACTTGCTGTGACAACCTGCCTGCCCAGAGACTGCCCTGGTCACTTGCTGTGACAACCTGCCTGCCCAGAGACTGCCCTGCTCACTTGCCGTGACAACCTGCCTACCCAGAGACTGCCCTGGTCACTTGCCGTGACAACCTGCCTACCCAGAGACTGCCCTGGTCACTTGCCGTGACAACCTGCCTACCCAGAGACTGCCCTGGTCACTTGCCGTGACAACCTGCCTACCCAGAGACTGCCCTGGTCACTTGCCGTGACAACCTCCTAGACCCGCATGGTGAAGGACTGCCCTGGTCACTTCCCGTGTATTCCTGTTCGTATTCCCCGGGCGCCACCTGCTCTCTTACAAGTATACTGTCTTGTATAATAAAGCTCAGTGGTTTCACCTACCAGACCCGTTACAGTTTGCTCGGGCCATGGAACCCGGTGGCACCCAAACCCTTCACTTCCAGAACTGTGTCATGAGCTGTCTCGCCAGAGGTCTCAACAGGAGGCTATCCTGGGTCACCTGCGGAACGTCAATTCCCGCTTGGACACTCTGAATCCATCTCCAGCAACTACCGCTGGAGCCATGACTCACAATCCGGCAGTCTCGCTGCTTCCCAATTCCGTGATTTCCATTCCCGGACCTCGTCTTTCAGCTCCTCCTAGGTTTGGAGGCGACCCTGTTCTGGCTCGTGGTTTCATTAACCAGTGCATCCTGCATTTCGAACTCCTGGCACACCAGTTTAACTCTGACCGGGCCAAAATTGCCTTCATCATGTCCCATCTCACCGGAGAGGCTCTGGCCTGGCTTAATCCTCTCTGGGAGAGAGAAGATCCTCTGGTATCTGACCTGCCTGCTTTTCTCTCAGCCTTCCGGAAGGTATTCGACGAACCTGGACGGAAGACCTCCTCTGCATCATCTCTGTTGCGTCTCCGTCAGGAGAGTCTCACCGTTGGTCAATATGCCATACGGTTCCGTACTCTAGCCTCTGAGTTGGCTTGGGACAATAACGCCCTGATTTCGGTCTTCTGGGAGGGTCTGTCCTGGCCGTATTAAAGATGAACTTGCCGGTCGGGACATTCCAACCTCCCTTGATGATTTAATAAATCTTGCCAATCGAATTGATCTACGGTTCCAGGAACGTGCCAAAGAGGTCACCCGTGAGAGAGGGTTTCCTCGTCGTGCACCCTCGTTTCAGAGACCTATAACCCCTTCCGTTTCTCCCCAGATGCACACTGCTGAGCCTATGCAGGTCGACCAGACCAAGATGGTCAAAGCCCGTCAGGACTCACGCCGTGCCGAGAGGAGTTGCTTCTACTGTGGCAGTAAGGAGCACTGGATCCATACCTGTCCGGAGAGGTCGGGAAACGCCTGTGTCTAGGTTCGCTCGGAGAGGTCCACCTAGACCAGAATAAATCCTCTTCATCTCTGCTGCTGTCTGTCTCTATTCTCATCGGTAAGAACCGTTACTTCGAACTGGCCCAACTTGATTCTGGAGCAGCTGGGAATCTTGTTTCACAGGCTCTAGTAGAGAAGTATCGCATTCCCACCAAACCTCTGGTTGAACCAGTATCTGTTGCTGCTGTGGATGGGGGTCTCCTACCTCGTCCCATCCAACTTATCACCGAAGCCATAACCCTGCAGGTGGGAATGTTGCATTCTGAGAGCATCTCGTTTCATGTTTTACCTGGACTCTCTCATGCTTTCTTACTAGGTCTGCCTTGGCTCCAAAAACATGCACCCGTGCTCGACTGGCAGAATGGAGAGATTCTTCGCTGGGGACAGGACTGTCATAAAACGTGTCTGGTGCCTGTCCATCCCGTCCGTTCTTCTCCTACACCTGCTAATCTACCTGGACTCCCGATTCCATATTGGTCATTCACTGATGTCTTTAATAAAAAGGAAGCAGAGACATTACCCCCGCATAGACCATATGATTGCCCGATCGACCTGCTACCCGGTACTACGCCTCCCCGTGGGCGTATTTACCCATTGTCCGCTGCAGAGACCAGGTCGATGTCAGAATATATCGAGGAGAATTTAGCGAAAGGATTCATCCGGAAATCTACCTCCCCGCGGGAGCAGGTTTCTTTTTTGTAAAAAAGAAAGACGGATCTCTCCGTCCCTGTATTGACTACAGAGGCCTAAATTTGATCACGGTGAAGAATAAGTACCCTCTTCCGCTCATTCCGGAGTTGTTTGATCGTCTTAGAGGGGCTAGAATCTTCACTAAACTGGATCTTCGTGGAGCATACAACCTGGTTCGTATCCGTCGGGGAGATGAATGGAAGACGGCATTCAATACCCGGGATGGCCACTACGAGTATCTGGTTATGCCCTTTGGTCTCTGTAATGCTCCAGCAGTCTTTCAGGAGTTGGTCAATGACATCTTCCGGGACCTCCTCTACTCCTGCGTTGTGGTGTACCTTGACGACATCTTGGTCTTCTCTCCGGATCTCCAGACTCACCGGAGGGATGTTCGTCAGGTTCTGCTCAGGCTCAGGCAGAATCACCTCTTCGCCAAATATGAGAAGTGCCTCTTTGAGCAGACCTCGCTTCCGTTTCTGGGCTACATTATCTCTCAGACTGGCCTACGAATGGATCCGGAGAAACTGTCTGCCATCGAGAAGTGGCCCCGACCAGAGGGGTTGAAGGCCATTCAGCGGTTCCTGGGATTCGCTAACTATTACCGTCTCTTCATACCGCACTTCTCTTCCAGGACTGCTCCTATCTCAGCTCTTACCCGCAAGGATGCTAACCCCAAACAGTGGACACCCGAAGCAGAGGAGGCCTTTCTTTCCTTGAAACAAGCCTTCTCTTCCGCTCCAGTGCTGCATCGCCCGGACGGCAACAAGCAGTTCTTCCTGGAGGTGGACGCTTCCTCTGCTGGAGCCGGAGCGGTACTTACTCAAAAATCTTCATCCGGGAAGATGGTTTCCTGTGGTTTCTTCTCCAAACTCTTCTCCTCCTCCGAGCGCAACTACTCCATAGGAGATCGAGAGTTATTGGCCATTAAGTTGGCATTGGAGGAGTGGCGTTACCTACTCGAGGGGGCTCTTCATCCGGTAATCATCTACACGGACCACAAAAATCTGTCTTACCTTCAGCATGCTCAGAGACTTAACCCTCGCCAAGCCCGGTGGTCCTTGTTTTTTGCCCGCTTTGATTTTCTTTTGCATTTTCGCCCGGCTGACAAAAACATCAAGGCGGATGCCTTGTCCCGGTCCTTCCTGGTGTCGGATCTCGAAGATGAACCTAAACATATCATCGATCCCGCCAGAGTGATGCAGGTGGCTCCCGTGAGTCTAAACCGTCTCCCTCTTGGTAAGACGTTCGTATCAGAGACTGATCGGAAGAGAATTCTACATTGGGGTCATTCGTCTAAACTCGCTGGCCACGCTGGTCAGAAAAAGACCCTCCAACTCATTACCCGGCATTATTGGTGGCCTACCCTGCACAAAGACGTGATAGACTTTGTTTCTGCCTGTGTCTCCTGTGCCCGCAACAAAGTTCCGAGACACCTGCCTGCCGGCCGTCTTCTTCCGCTTCCTGTACCCGCTGCTCCCTGGCAACATATAGCCATGGACTTCATTACGGATCTGCCCGTCTCTGCCGGTTGTACGGTCATTTGGGTGGTCGCTGACCGCTTTTCCAAAATGGCTCACTTCATTCCTCTGCCAGGTCTTCCGTCTGCACCCGAGTTGGCTAAAGACTTTATCCGCCACATCTTCCGTCTCCATGGTTTGCCTCGTCACATTGTGTCGGATCGTGGGGTACAGTTCACCTCACGTTTCTGGAGAGCTACTTGTAAGTTACTAGACGTCACCTTGGATTTCTCCTCCGCTTACCATCCACAGTCCAATGGACAAGTTGAGCGAATAAATCAGAATCTGACCAGCTATCTCCGACACTTCGTTAATGCTCATCATTCTGATTGGGTGGAGCTCCTGCCTTGGGCCGAATTCTCTTATAATAATCACGAGAGCGAATCGTCCACCAAGTCTCCGTTTTTTATAGTCTTCGGTCAGCACCCTCGGATTCCTGTCCCCATTTCCATCTCTGTGGACAATCCAGCTGCGGAATCTCTGGTTAGAGAATTCTCCTCCATCTGAGAGAGTACCCGGTCCGCACTCATTCAGTCATCCGAGCGCATGAAAAGACATGCTGACAAGAAACGTCTGGATCCTCCTCAATTCCGTCCTGGGGACAAAGTCTGGCTTTCGTCCAAATATGTTCGGCTCAAAATTCCTTCCTACAAGTTAGGTCCTCGGTTTATCGGTCCTTTTGAGGTCATCAGGCAGATCAACCCAGTGTCCTATAAATTGAAACTCCCGGCCAATTTGCGAATTCCTAACTCTTTTCATGTGTCTCTCCTCAAACCTGTGGTACTTAACTCTTTTTTCAAGTCTACAGGTACACCTCCTGCTCCAGTGTCTGCTGATGATGAATTTGAGGTAGAGAACATTCTGGCCACAAAAAGGGTAGGAAGAAAGACTTATTTTTTGGTGGATTGGAAGGGGTTTGGTCCTGAGGAGAGAACCTGGGAGCCTCGGGAGAACATCCATGCCCCTCTCATCCTAGCTAAATTTCTTTCTGGCCTAAAGAAGGGGGGGCCTAGAGGGGGGTACTGTAGCGTCGGCGTCCCGGCCCTCTGCCAGGCAGGGACGCCGTTCCCCTTACCAGCGCTCTGCGTCCTCAGCGCCCCCAGCGTCCTCAGCGCCCCCAGCGTCCTCGGCGTCCTCCTTCCACCCTGTTGGTCCCGCGCGCTCCTTCCCTGCTGCTGGACTTTCCAAATTAGTCTCCGGCCAATGCCGGAGGACTCCACCCTATATTAAGGGCTTCCTCCTTAATGGAGGTGCCCGAGCAATGTTGTTGTTGCACTGTATAACTCTGCTTCAGCCCTCAGCTCCTGGTTCCAGTTGCCTGCCTTTTACCTGTCTGCTTGCTGTCTGCCATCTGACTGCAGCCCTCCCCGGAGGTTCGGACATCACCTGCAGTGATCCCCGGCTATTACAGAGACTCTTGCCTGCTCACTTGGGAGCGATCATCTGCCATCCGACTGCAGCTCTATTCGAAGGTTCGGACTTCATCAGCAGTGATCACCGGCTACTCCAGAGACTCTTGCCTGCTCACTTGGGAGCGATCATCTGCCATCCGACTGCAGCTTTATCCGACGGTTCGGACATCTCCAGCAGTGATCACCGGCTACTCCAGAGACTCCTGCCTGCTCGCTTGGGAGCGATCATCTGCCATCGGACTGCAGCCTACCAGGAGGCTCCAACATCTCAGGTCGTATAAGCCTGTGTATTCAGAAACTGTCCTGGTCACTTGCTGTGACAACCTGCCTGCCCAGAGACTGCCCTGGTCACTTGCTGTGACAACCTGCCTGCCCAGAGACTGCCCTGGTCACTTGCTGTGACAACCTGCCTGCGCAGAGACTGCCCTGCTCACTTGCTGTGACAACCTGCCTGCCCAGAGACTGCCCTGGTCACTTGCCGTGACAACCTGCCTACCCAGAGACTGCCCTGGTCACTTGCCGTGACAACCTGCCTACCCAGAGACTGCCCTGGTCACTTGCCGTGACAACCTGCCTACCCAGAGACTGCCCTGGTCACTTGCCGTGACAACCTTCCTACCCAGAGACTGCCCTGGTCACTTCCCGTGTATTCCTGTTCGTATTCCCCGGGCGCCACCTGCTCTCTTAGAAGTATACTGTCTTGTATAATAAAGCTCAGTGGTTTCACCTACCAGACCCGTTACAGCCCCCACTAACTGATTAAACAAATCAGGAATCAATGGCAGTGGGTAAGGATTGCGTACAGTAATCTTATTAATCTCACGAAAGTCTAGACAAGGCCGTAAACCGCTGTCCTTTTTTTTAACAAAAAAAATCCAACCGCCACAGGAGATTTGGAAGGCCTAATGTGACCGGCGGCCAAGCTTGTCTGTATGTATTCCTCCAAAGCCTTTCTCTCAGGAATGGTAAGATTAAATAACCGGCTTTTAGGAAGAGTCGCTCCAGGGACAAATTCAATCGCACAATCATAATCTCTATGAGGAGGCAATACCTGCGATTCCTTATCAGAAAAACTTTCCAAAAATCCTGAATAGGTACAGGTAACTCCCCCTTAACTACAGCAGCAATACGCCCGTTACAACACTTGTCATAACACTTAGGACTCCAGGACTTAATTTCATTGGTAGACCAATCCAGTACCGGATTGTGCAATTTTAACCAGGGTAACCCCAAAATCACCGGTGAGGGCAAATTATTCAAAACTACCAAATCCAAATTCTCTTGATGAACACCATTAATAGTAAGAGGAAATTCACAGATATGGTGAGTAACATTTTTCAAGGGAGAGCCATCCACAGACACCACATTAATAGGGGAAGACAGAAGTTTGGGTTTTAATTCTAGTTTTTCCAAAAATTTCCCATCAATCACATTGAGAGTTGAACCACAATCCACAAATACCCTAAACTCCATTAATTCCTCCTCAACAGCAGTGGTAGCAGAAAGAAAGACACCTTTATTGTTTAAACAAGCTATGCGGGCAAAACTGACCTAATTTTTTTTTCTCTTTATTCATTCGAAGCGCACAGTTCTTAATGAAATGCTCAGATTTACCACAGTAGAAACACAAACCTTGAGCAAATCTGCGTTCTTTTTCCCAAGAGTGAGGTGTCATTGCTCCAATTTCCATCGGCTCTGCAATGTCAGTACATTCCTTCTCCAAACTTGGAGCTGACAAGGCAGATTTACTCTCATTAACCCTTGCACGCAGTCTCCTATCCACCCGTATGGCTAATTGCATAGCCTCTTGCAAGTTACCAGGTATGGGATAAGCAATCAGCAAATCTTTAACCCTTTCACTTAACCCTGCAAGAAATAAACTTTTCAAAGCTGAATCGTTCCAGCCCACCTGAGCGGACCACCTTCGGAAGTGAGTACAATATTTTTCCACATTACCTGATCCCTGTCTCAAACGTCTCAATTCTGTCTCAGCTGATGAAACACGATCCGGATCGTCATACAATAACCCCAGAGCAGAAAAAAAACTATCTACTGATCTAAAGCATGGATCACTAGGCTGCAGAGAAAATGCCCAGTCCTGAGGTTCTTTGCGCAAAAGTGACATTATGAACCATATGCGCTGTGATTCATCACTAGAGGATCTGGGTCTCAAACGGAAATACAGCAAGCAAGCATTTGTTAGGGTTTGAGTTCCCGCTGCTGCACAAGGAGAGTCTCGAACCCGTCCCTCTGCGGTCTCCCATTCATCTCCGGCCGCAGTGGAGCCTGCTCAGCAGAGACTTCGGTCCAGGCGTCTTGCCCGCTCCTCTACTGTGCAGTGACTTGCTGCTGCCTTTCCTGGATCTGCTATTGTAGCCAGTGCTGGAGCAGCCGTCTTTGAGACAAAGTCCTGAGTTTTCCCATCTGAGCATGCCCAGAGTGAGATCTCTCATTGGAGATCAGGGGTCACATGTTCAGGTGCTGCAGCGACTCCTATTGGTCCGCCAGGAAGGTCATGTAGCTACGTGTGTTTGTAACAGCTTCTCATTGGTCCTTGTTCCTGGAAGGTCCTGTAGCTGTTGCTATAAAAGGGTAGCATGGCTGGGCCGCCATGCGCTAATATCAACCATTGTATGCTATGCGCCAGTGTGATCATGCGTATGTGTGGTTAGGGACCCGGCTGAAATAAGCCACTAGAATACCGACTTAATCGGTGAGGAGTTTGGTATGGTAGCTGGCCAGGGTCGGTGTCCTAGATGCCCTAGATTACCGGCGTAACCGGTGAGGAGTTTTGATTGCCGTATTCAGGGTCTGGCGTTCAGACGCCATAGATTGCGGGTGACTCCCGCGAGGACATTAGCACATGATCACGCGTTATGTACGCTTAGCACTTAACTGTGTACCTGAGAGCCTGACAGGACACAGCACTTTTCCTCAGTGGCCCTGTGACGTAACAGGGTTTGCTTTCTACGCTAGACAGCGCCCTAGCGTTTTACTTTGCGGCTCACTGAAGCTAAGTGAGTTCGCATCTATCGCCATATAGCACTGTGGCATTTCCGTTAGGACTGGCTGATCATGTTAAAGATGCTTTGGCTACCAGGGAGATTCCCGCCACACTGGAGAAGCTTATCGCCATATTTACCCGCATTGACCTCCGTTTTCACGAGCGGAGGTTGGAGCGGTCCCAGTGTGGGCAGAGGTTCCGGCTGGCTCCCACCTTCGCCAGACCTCTGGAATCTTCCAGCCAGGCGCCCGACTCCCATGAGGCCATGGAGGTTTCTCGAGCGGGACCTAAGTCCCGGGCCGCTCGAGTACCCGTGGTCTGTAACATCTGCCAGCAGTTAGGACACTATGCCAACAAATGTCCACAGCGGTCGGGAAAACGGTCGCGTCTAGTGACCTTGGGAGGAGGTTCACTAGACACTGCGGCATTTTCCACCAAGTTGTCCTTTAAAGGGACAATTAAAGTAGGTCCATCCACGCTCTCCGCTGAGCTCTGTGTGGATTCCGGAGCCGAGGGGAATTTCATGTCCTCTGCATTTGCTCTCCGCCACACTATACCTCTGGTGATGCTCGCCCAACCGGTGACTGTGCGAGTAGTGAATGGATCAACTCTGCCCTCCCAAATCACCCACCAGACGATCCCTCTCACTTTATCTATGTCCCCGTCCCATCAGGAGAGTATTTCTTTTCTTGTCCTGCCCGAGGGAATAGACGAGGTGTTGCTGGGAGTACCTTGGCTCCGTTACCACTCTCCCCATATTGAGTGGTCCTCTGGGAGGATACTGGGTTGGGGTGATTCATGTAGAGGCAGGTGTATCAGGGAGTGCGTTCAGGTCACCACCACAGAGATACCCGTAGATCTCACTTCTCTTCCTCAGTGTTATTGGGCATATGCAGACGTTTTCTCCAAGAAGGCGGCGGAGACTCTTCCACCTCATCGCCCCTACGACTGTCCTATTGATCTCTTGCCTGGAGCAGAACCTCCTCGGGGGAGAGTATACCCCCTCTCGCTCCCTGAGACGGAGGCCATTCCCAGTACATTCAGGAGAATCTGGCAAGAGGGTTCATTAGGAAGTCGGTGTCACCAGCAGGGGCAGGGTTCTTCTTTGTGCAAAAGAAGAACGGAGAATTACGTCCATGCATTGACTACAGGGGTCTTAACGCCATCACCGTCAAGAATAAGTACCCGTTGCCCCTAATCTCTGAGCTCTTTGATAGGCTCCGAGGAGCAAGAGTATTTACCAAGCTTGATCTACGTGGTGCCTATAACCTAATTCGCATCCGTGAGGGGGACGAGTGGAAGACAGCTTTTAATACCAGGGATGGGCATTACGAATACCTGGTGATGCCCTTCGGGCTCTGTAATGCTCCCGCTGTTTTCCAAGACTTTGTCAATGATATCTTCCGGGATATGCTCTCCACCTCTGTGGTAGTCTATCTGGATGATATTCTCATCTTTTCACCAGATATAGACTCTCACCGGAGGGATGTCAACAAAGTCTTCGACCTCTTACGGGCAAACTCCCTCTATGCCAAGCTGGAGAAATGTGTGTTTGAGCAGGAGTCCTTACCTTTTCTGGGCTATATCATCTCTGCCCAGGGATTGGCTATGGATCCTGCCAAACTACAGGCTGTAATGGACTGGCAAGAACCCCATTCTCTTAAAGCGGTGCAGAGCTTTATGGGTTCATTAATTATTATCGCCAGTTCATTCCCCATTTCTCGACTTTGGTAGCTCCCTTGGTAGCCCTCACCAAGAAGGGAGCAAATCCCAAGTTGTGGTCTGAGGAGGTCTCCAAGGCGTTCTCTTCCATCAAGTCACATTTTGCCAGTGCTCCCATATTACATCGCCCTGATGTTGATAAACCGTTTGTTTTAGAGGTGGACGCCTCTTCTGTTGGTGCTGGAGCAGTCCTATATCAAAAGGATGCTCAAGGTCGGAAGCATCCCTGCTACTTCTTTTCTAAGACCTTTACACCAGCAGAGAGGAATTATTCCATCGGGGACAGGGAGTTGCTGGCTATGAAATTGGCCTTCTCAGAGTGGAGACATCTTCTGGAGGGAGCTCGTTTTCCCTTCCAAGTCTTCACCGACCACAAGAACTTGGTATATTTGCAAACAGCTCAGCGGCTAAATTCTCGCCGGGCCAAATGGTCCCTATTCTTCTCTCGGTTCCACTTCACCCTCCATTTTCTCTCCGGTGAGAAGAATGTTCGGGCCGACGCTCTCTCTCGCTCCTTAGTGTCATCAGAGGAGGAGGATGAGGAGCCTCGGCTTATTGTCCCTGAAGAAAGCCTGAGAACTGTAGCCCCGGTTTCGTTAGAGTCTGTGCCTCCGGCAAGACTTTTGTACCCACTAATTTGCGACCGGAGGTACTCTCTTGGGCACACTTGTCCAGGGTGGGTGGACACTTTGGGGCAAAGAGGACAACTGAGCTATTGGCGAGGACATACTGGTGGCCACATATGGTCCGTGACGTCAAGGAGTATGTTCAGGCGTGTGTCTCCTGCGCCAGGAACAAGTCCCTTTGACAACGACCAGCTGGGTTACTTTTTCCTTTGCCGGTGGCAGACAGGCCCTGGGAGATGGTCGGGATGGACTTTGTGGTGGGCTTACCCAAGTCTCGGGGTTGCACTATCATTTGGGTGATCACCGACCACTTCTCCAAAATGGTGCACTTAGTGCCGCTACCACGGTTACCTTCGCACGGGCCTTGGCAGCATTATTTATCAGACACATCTTCCGTCTACACGGTATGCCAGACAAGATTGTCAGCGATCGAGGTCCCCAATTTGCGTCTCGGTTCTGGAGAGAGTTGTGTCATCTACTCTGCATTGAATTGAACCTCTCCTCTGCATATCATCCCGAGACGAATGGGTTGGTAGAGAGGGCCAACCAGACCTTGGTCACCTACTTGCGACATTTTGTCTCTGCCAGGCAGGATGACTGGGCATCTCTGCTTCCGTGGGCGGAGTTTGCGCTAAACAATGCTGTGGCTGACTCCACCGGACAGACCCCATTCCTCTTAAATTACGGCCAGCATCCGCGGGTACCGGTGCCCACGCCCGTTGCTTCCGCTGACTCCAGGGTGGCAGACTGGGCTGTGGAAGCACGGGACATATGGGACCGCACCCAGGATGCCATTCAGGCTTCCAAGGAAAGGATGAGGTCTTCTGCCGATGCTCATCGGCGTCCCGCTCCGACATTTTCTCCTGGCGACCTAGTGTGGCTCTCCGCCCGAAACATCAGGCTACAGGTGGAATCCACTAAATTGGCACCCCGCTATTTGGGTCCCTTCAAGGTTCTTGAGCAGGTGAACCCTGTGGTTTACCGTTTGGCACTTCCGCCTCGCCTTGGTATCTCCGACACCTTCCATGTATCCCTCCTAAAACCCGTGGTCATCTCCCGGTTGCCTGAGTCATCTGCCGGGACGTCGGGTTCGTCTTCAGACGACTACGAGGTGAATGCCATTGTTGGGTGCAAGGTGGTACGAGGCAAAAAATTTTATTTGGTGGATTGGAGGGGTTATGGGCCTGAGGATAGGTCCTGGGAGCCTGCCCATGCTCCGCAGCTCATCGCTGCCTTTGAACGCAGCGAGGCCCAGAGAGGGGGGGCCCTAGGAGGGGGGGTAATGTTAGGGTTCGAGTTCCCGCTGCTGCACAAAGGGAGTCTAGAACCCGTCCCGCTGCGGTCTCCCATTCATCTCCGGCCGCAGTGGAGCCTGCTCAGCAGAGATGTCGGTCCAGGCGTCTTGCCCGCTCCTCTACTGTGCAGTGACTTGCTGCTGCCTTTCCTGGATCTGCTATTGTAGCCAGTGCTGGAGCAGCCGTCTTTGAGACAAAGTCCTGAGTTTTCCCATCTGAGCATGCCCAGAGTGAGATCTATCATTGGAGATCAGGGGTCACATGTTCAGGTGCTGCAGCGGCTCCTATTGGTCCGCCAGGAAGGTCATGTAGCTACGTGTGTTTGTAACAGCTTCTCATTGGTCCTTGTTCCTGGAAGGTCCTGTAGCTGTTGCTATAAAAGGGTAGCATGGCTGGGCCGCCATGCGCTAATATCAACCATTGTATGCTATGCGCCAGTGTGATCATGCGTATGTGTGGTTAGGGACCCGGCTGAAATAAGCCACTAGAATACCGACTTAATCGGTGAGGAGTTTGGTATGGTAGCTGGCCAGGGTCGGTGTCCTAGATGCCCTAGATTACCGGTGTAACTGGTGAGGAGTTTTGATTGCCGTATTCAGGGTCTGGCGTTCAGACGCCATAGATTGCGGGTGACTCCCGCGAGGACATTAGCACATGATCACGCGTTATGTACGCTTAGCACTTAACTGTGTACCTGAGAGCCTTACAGGACACAGCACTTTTCCTCATCGGCCCTGTGACGTAACAGGGTTTGCTATCGACGCTAGACAGCACCCTAGTGTTTTACTTTGCGGCTCACTGAAGCTAAGTGAGTTCGCACCTATCGCCATATAGCACTGTGGCATTTCCGTTAGCGGCTCTGGGTATTAACAGAGTTCGCACTTACTGCCACAACGCGCTACGGCGTTTATTTTAGCGACTCTGCGGGATAACAGAGTTTGCTACTTTCGCCATTTTACTAGCAGCAGGTTCCGCCTGCACGGTGGACCCCGGGCTGCGAACTCACCTCTCTACCTCATATATTTGGTGCGTTCCGCAGACCCTAACAGCATTTTTAAAAGAAAAAAAATCTTGTTGTTCACCAAAAGATAAATCAGGCAAACGTACCTTTGGCTGCACGAAATCAGCTCCAGGACAACTACTCACGTGTTGCTGGATTTCAGCCACCTCCAGAGAGAGTCGCTGCAGGTGTTGAGCCAAATCCTGAACCGACACCATAATAGAAACTGAAAATCTTTCCTTAGAGATTTTTTTTTTTTTCTTTAGGCTGGACTTACTGTTATGATCTGCTACAAGCACTAAGGAAAGGTGGGAATTCTGTCCCTACAATAGGACTGAGCTGGATCCCTACGATGTAACGGGTAACCTGATCCTGCGACCAGACCCGCTAAAGTCCTCAGCTAGTCTGAACGAAGACCTATAGTTGCGAGGGAGGAATCCCTACAAGATCTAGGGACTGGGTGAAAAGATGGACACCTCCTAACAGAAAGTGTAGCAGGGAATATAAAACAGAAAACAAACACTAAGAGATCCTAAGATCAAGCAAAACTGACAGAGTAAGGCACCTAAGCACCCGGCTAGCTTAAGAGTAGATAATACAATAAAGTCCAGCAAAGCCAGAAGGGTGGAGCCAGACTAAATAGGGAAAAAAGGTCATGTGACAGCAAACTGAAACAAAATCTAACAAGGGGTTCTAACAATTAGGGCCGCGGCCATGTTTACCTGTTTAATGGCTGCTGAGTGCAGTGTTGGGTTCACTGGTCACCCCTTCTATTCTTTTTTATTTACATTGAATTATAGAAGCATCCAGTGACTTTACACTAAGACTGGTGAATAGTGTTGAGCGATACGATACCGCAAGTATCGGGTATCGGCCGATATTAGCTCTATCGGCCTTTCGATACTTAGGTCCGATATTTTCGTCTTATCGGATACAGGAATCGGGATTGTCACTGTCACTGTCAGTGTCCGTCGGTCGGGTCTGTCAGGAGTCAGCGGCACTTACCTGGCAGAAGATCTCCGGCGGTCACGGGCTGGACTGCTTCATGGCCGCCATCATCTTTCCCCGGCGGTCACATGCAGTTTCTCGCGATAACTGCAGTGACTGCTGGGTAATCCCGGCCGTAAAGCAGTCAGTCCGATGACGTCACCACCGGGGAAGCAGGTAATCAGCTGTGCTGCGTCACGATGACAGGCTCTGCCTGTCATTGCGATGTAGCAGAGCTGGATTGTCGTGGGACTGTCGTTACTATGGACTGCGTCGGACAGGTGGTATACTGTTGGTTGTTTTTTTTCTTTTTTTACAGGAGATCGATGGCGTCGCAGGAATGAGAGTATATAAAAGAAATGAAAACTGTGTTGTCTCTTTTATTTCATTAAAAGACTTTTTTCTTGCTTTGTCTTTTTTTTATACATTTAATAACTTTGGGATTAATAATGGATCGGTGTCTTATTGACACCTCTCCATTATTAACCGGGCTTATTGTCACCGTGCAATCAATGGTGACATTAACCCCTTATTACCCCACTTGCCACCGCTACAGGGCAGTGGGAAGAGCCGGGTAAAGTGCCACAATTGGCACATCTTTTGATGCGCCAAATGTGGGGCTGCTGTAGCCTGGTATTATCAGGCTGTGAGGGCCAAAATCCATGGGCCTTGACAGTCTTTTAATACCAGGCCGCAGCAGTCTGCATTTTACTTGGCTGGTTAACAAAAATAGGGGGACCCCTACGTCGTTTTTTTTTCGAGGGGATCCCTATTTTTGTTAACCAGCCAAGCTAAGCAGACTGCTGTGGCCTGGTATTATCAGGCTTGCAAGGTCCATGGATATTGGATCCTTACCAGCCTGAAAAACCAGGCCTCAGTGGTCTGCTTCATCTGGCTGGTTAACAAAAATAGGGGGGACCCCACGCCAATTTTTTTCGAGGGGATCCCTATTTTTGTTAATCAGCCAAGATATGCAGACTGCTGTGGCCTGGTATTATCAGGCTGGCAAGGTCCATGGATCTTGGCTCCTTAACAGCCTGAAAATCCAGGCCTCAGCGGTCTGCTTCATCTGGCTGGTTAACAAAAATAGGGGGACCCGACGCCATTTTTTATTCGAAGGGAACCCCTATTTTTGTTAATCAGTTCCCTCTGACGTCACTGATTGTGTCCCTGGCTGACCTGAAGTGAAAGTGGAAAGCAATCAGTTAAGCTTTCCACTTCCTCTCCTGTCAGCCTGGAGAGGAACTCATTCATTTGGGGGTTTACTGTGAGGCTGCAGCATTAGCTGCGGTCCCTGCAGTAAACATTAACCCTTTCTGAAGGATTACACCGTGGGACCTGACTGTGCATGGGATAGGTAAGAATAATTTTGCTTTTTTATTTTATTTTTATTACAGGAAATGGTTTTTGCAGTCAAATAAAAGATGGTCAAAAACATGTGTCTTTATTTCATTAAAATGATTTTTAATTAAAGTGTGTGTGTTTTATTTTTATTTCATGCAATAGGATTAATAATTGATAGTTGTCTAATTGACAGCTCTCAATTATTAACCTGGCTTAAGGTCACCTTTCAATTGCAATGTGGCTTTAACCCCATATTAACCCATTCGCCACCGCTACAGGGCAATGGGAATAGACGGCAAAGTGCCAGAAAGGGCGAATCTAATTATAGATTTGTCTTTTCTGGGGTGTCTGGGGGCAGATGTTAGTAGCCAGGGGGGGCCAAAAATAATGGTCCCTCTCTGGGCTATTATTATCTGCCCTCATTCGCTGGCTTTGTCTGTCTGGTTGCGAAAATAGGGCGGGAGCCCACAAATTTTTTTTAAACAATTTTACACCTCATATATATATATATTACATGTCATTGAATTTGACACATATATATATATTTATATTTATAGTTCATACACTTCTACATAGTATAATAGCCGCTAATTCAATTGACGGCTTTTGTGAAAATGCAGAACCCGACATGAAATGACACTTGGTGTACATAGGTTAACCATGTCTTTTCATGTCCTTTGCTATCTGATTTGCACAAACAATTACATCAGTCTATGTGTGCAAAATTTCACACCTGTAGGGGTTAATTAAAGGTGTAAATTCGTAGCAAAAAAGTCCGTTTTTTTTTACAACGAATTTACACCTTTAATTAACCCCTACAGGTGTGAAATTTTGCACACATAGACTGATGTAATTGTTTGTGCAAATCAGATTGCAAACGACATGAAAAGACATGGTTAACCCTATGTACACCAAGTGTCATTTCATGTCGGGTGCTTCTGTCTTTTCACAGAAGCCGGCTTTACCCGGCAATTGAATCAGAGGCTATTTTACTATGTAGAAGTGTATAAACTATACATATATGTATATATATATGTCACAATGACATGTATATATATATATATATATATATGTATTCTATGTGTGTATATTTAGTGTTTACAAGGAAATAAAGGTTTTTTTTAGTTGCGATATTTTGTTCCCATAGACTTACATGGGACTTCCGGTATCGGAATCGGATATCGCCGATATTTAGTGATATCGGCGATACCATTCCGATCCGATATTTTTAGATATCGAGCAGTATCGCTCAACACTACTGGTGAATGAGCAAATATTAGATACACACACTTTTTAAAGAAATGTCTTTATGTCAGCAGAAGACACAATCAAGACATTTCTGTAAAGGATAATTGCATCAACATCTCACTATTTGGTAAAATGAAATGAAGATATGGAGGTAAGTAGATTTTTTAATTAAATTGGGTAAAGAACATTTACCTGTTGTCACAGGAGTTCTAATATAAATGTATGCATATCATGTAACAATGTAGATACATCTAAATACATTTCTTTGGTATCACTGTTACCCTCTCCCACCCATATACTGACTAGAGAGGAGCAGATCTGTTTTTTAGTCACAAAACAGGTTTGTTTTAAAATATTATTGGAATTTTTGTTGACTCAAATGATTTTATTTTTAATTGGAATTCTTCCACCAAGTAAGCGGCACCGCTATGGGTTCAGGTCATTTACCGATTTCTGCACATTTATTTTTAGTGTAACGGAGAATTTCCATATGTAATGAGCTGATTTTGTACACCAATCTCATTTTATTTTTGGGAAGCTTTATTAATTTAGTCTTATGAGATAGTGAAAAATGTTTTTACGTTATTTCATTTTTATAGTTATATACTGGAGCCAGTTTTGACCTTTACTATAGGCCATTTTTATACTTGTTACGATAAATTAGCCATACCTTTCTTATTTTTTGGGGCATTATAGTTGTAAAAGGGTTTTTTTAAAAAATCAGTTGTACTTGTCAATTGTAAAACTTTTGTAAATGTAACTTATTACCATGATTTTATTAACACTTTGTTGGAAGGGAAATAAAACAGTAATTTTAGCATTTATTTGCATTTTAAAGTTTGTGTTATCTGCTGTGCTGTAAAATAACACAGTTACTGTATTAAGAAGGTCAGTACTAATATGGTGTTGGTAAATTTCTATAATCTTAATTTTTTTATGTTTTGTACAATATATACTTAAAAAAAAACACATTTTATGCTGTTTCACAATTTTATGTTAGAGGAGTGGTATGAGGATTGATTTTTTACAAGAAAATCTGTAGCTTTTGTTGGTAACAGTTTGTTGTACGTGCCAAATTTTGATCACTTTTCCATTCTTTAGGAGTCAAAATGAAAGAAAAAGACAAATTCTGAATTTGTTTTAATTTTTTTTTAAACACCAGTCACTGTTGGGTATAACTGTCATGTTATCTTTATTTGGTGGATGATATCATTACCATATTCTGATAACCTTAACCAGAGATGAGCAAAACAGGTTGGTCAGATTCAAAAGTCGCCGACGTTCGCCAAAGTCGGGTTCCTGCAAAACTAGCCAGGATTTTTCCAAACGTATCGCCCAAATGCTGGAGAAGTTGTGGACTCACAGGCGACTTAGTACATATCTTTTGGGAATGCCCTAAGATTGCTCCCCTATGGAAAGAAATTTCCACATCAGTAGACTCCTTTACTAAACAAAAAATAATCCTCGCACCACAGATGGTATTGTCTCTGGAATTGGAAAAAATTCAAGCACAACATAGAGCCTTAGTAATCCATTTATTTCTAATTACTAAAAACACAATTGCGGCTTTACGTAAAGAAAAAAATGTCCCAGTTATTTAGGATATTGTGGATAAAATGTCACTCCACAACTCATATGAAAAAGCTCATGCAAATGCTAACAATTACTACACAACCTATCTCATGGGAATCCTGGAACAGCTTTGCTCCCTGAACATGTGCTAAAGATGTCTCTCCTCAATTTATAGCTATTTATTTACAGCTAATCAGGATACGTCATATTTGTCTTTAAGAAACAAATATGACCTGTAGCATTCATCGCGAATACAGACCCATCGCGCCAAGCCTGATGCCACTGGATATTAATTGTACTCTGTGATGATAAGAATGACATATTTTTTGATAGCTACGGATTATGTGTGCACAGCATTATCTTTCCGCGCGAGTTTGTGACATTCTTGAACAAGAATTGTGAGTCTTGTTATTATCAAAACAGGCAAATCCAGGATACGTATAGTACTGTATGTGGCCATTACTGCATATATTTTGTGCATTTTTTAGCTCCCAACTTTCCGTTCAATAAGATTTTACAGAACTTTACTCATGATAAGCAAAGAAATGATAGAATCGTGTCAAATTTTATATCTGAGAGATTATCATCTTTAATGATTGAGCGTCACATCTGCTTACTTGTTCGACAGAGCTGTGTTTGCCGTTCCTCAATCCCATGACTCTGAATGTTTGTTCACCTGCGTGTAGAAAATTCAAACAATAAAGCTTTAACATGATCGCTCTCTTCTACATATGTTTGTCAATTTTGCATTTGGCATGTCAGTTCTCATAGCATAAATATCAGAATCTGTTCAGCATAATGGTACATGAAAAATCGACTAATATGGGAATCTTGCTCAGAAAACATAAGCAGCTATCTATCACGCCTAGAAAAACAGATATTAGTTTTATTACCATATCCGCAATGAACAGCGCCATATGTCTGTAGCACATCGGCCATGAAAACACACGTCATTTTCCTCATTTCGAGAAAACAACTGCTAATTTATGACACTGCTAGAAAAACAGAGTAGTGTAGACTCCAAATTCCTTCTCACACTCACTACATTCCTCTGAAAACACAGCACCATATTAGTAATGCGATTTTAAAAATCCTTCTAGCAAATAAATACATGGCTGAGGATGTTAGGGTTCAAGTTCCCGCTGCTGCACAAGGGGAGTCTCGAACCGGTCCCGCTGCGGTCCCCCATTCATTTCCAGCCGCAGTGGAGCCTGCTCAGCAGAGACGTCGGTCCCAGCATCTTGCCCATTCCAGTACTGTGCAGAGACTTGCTGCTGCCTCTCCTGGATCTGCTATTATAGCCAGTACTGGAGCAGACGTCTTTGGGACGAAGTCCTGCGTTTCCCCTTCTGAGCATGCTCAGGGTAAGATCTCTCATTGGAGATCAGGTGTCACATGTTCAGGTACTGCAGCAGCTCCTATTGGTCCGCCAGGAAGGTTATGTAACTACATATTTGTGAGGAACTAAGCCGGCCGCCACACGGTAGCCTGGGTATCACAGCTTCTGATCCCACCTCCGCTACCAAATGTGGGGGATGATCCCCTTCCTCCCACGTTACCAATGTGACGTAACTCCACAGGTACAGCTCTCCGGCGCCCCCCTTTGTCTCTCAGGTCAGTAAGAGAACTGCACCTAGAGCAAATGGCCGCCGGGGAAGGTGTCCTGTTACCCACTGGGTATTCTAAGATTCGTGATCAGAGTAAAAGCATCAGCCCAAGATTAATTTTATGGTTTAATTTGCCTTAAGGGCACACTAGATAATTACAGAAATATACAGTAAAGCTATACAACGTAATTACAATGGATTTGCAGTCAGAGTAAGAATACAACAATAATGTACAAGGCTTAAAGGTATTAGCTATAGATCAATATTACCGGGTTGTAGTATGGTCATGAGGAGGCATGGAGCTCTGCGTTCCCCAGGTGAAAGTCTTCAGTTGCTGGACAGCCCCCAATGCATGTGCTGCAGCTCCATTTGGCAAGTCTGTCCCTGGTGCTTCTGTGTGTGAAAATGGAATGAGACCAGCCTCTTCCTGGCTACAGCTTTTTAAACCTGCTAGGCCCTTCCCCATTTGCTTTGAAGCACGCATATTAACTGGCCTGCAATTGATATGGAGCAGGAAACAATGGCTTGAGCTTGAGCTATTTACCATACGACTGGCCATCTTATTCAGACCCTGGCCTAAACCAATTAGCATGTAAAGGCCTATTGATTCATAGTGGACATCAAAGCTGGCCGTACTGAATATGCTAATAGGCCCTGTGTAGCTAAAAGTCTGTGGCTGTGTGAACTGACAAAATGGAGGCTGGTACAGGCCCTATACAAAATGGCGACAACCTTTTCCTTACACCTCCCTGCTTTTGAGGGCGCTAGGGGGTATCACATTCCTGTGTTCCCCCGTGCGCCCTACCGTACCCTCTCCTTGCCGGGACAACCCATCAGCGTTACCATGGTCACTGCCTTTTTTGTGGCGAATGGTGAAATGGTACTGCTGGAGAGCGAGGCTCCAGCGTAGCAACCTCCCATTCGTCCCAGAGACCGTGTGTAACCAGCTGAGGGGGTTGTGGTCTGTTTCCACGGTGAATTGGCGTCCGTACAAGTATGGCTGCAGACGCTGCAGGGCCCACACAATTGCCAGACATTCCTTCTCCATCGTGGAATAGGCCACTTCCCTCGGCAGGAGCTTCCTGCTCAGGTACAAAATTGGGTGTTCATGGCCCGTAGTGTCAACCTGGCTGAGCACAGCACCGAGGCCGAAGTCGCTGGCGTCGGTCTGCACTAAGAATGGCCGCGTGAAGTCGGCTGCCTGTAGTACCGGAGAACTAGAAAGGGCAGTCTTGAGCGCCTGGAAAGCTGTCTCGCAGGCGACTGTCCAGTCGACTGCGACGGGCAGCCTTTTCTTGGTGAGGTCCGTCAGGGGCTTGGCCAGGGCACTATAGTGTGGAACAAACCTCCTATAGTACCCAGCAGTACCCAAAAAGGACATCACCTGCTTCTTGGTCCTGGGGGTGGGCCAGGATGCGATGGCATCCACCTTCCCGGGCTCTGGCTTCAGAGCTCCCCCACCTACCCGGTGTCCCAGGTAGTGGACCTCACTCATACCCAGCTGGCATTTTTCCGGCTTAATGGTCAAGCCTGCTCGCTGGATCCGCCCGAGCACCTGCGCCAGGTGCTCTAGGTGATCCTGCCAGGTGGGACTGAAGATGGCAATGTCATCCAGGTACGCGGTCGCATACCCTTCCAGTCCCTCGAGCAGCGTGTTAACCATCCGCTGAAAAGTGACAGGGGCATTCTTCATGCCGAAGGGCATCACCGTGGACTCGTACAGTCCGAATGGGGTGATAAAGGCAGAGCGTTCCCGTGCCCTAGGGGTCAGGGGAATCTGCCAAAACCCCCTGCTCAGATCCATGATGGTCAGGTACTTGGCCCCGGCCAGCTGGTCGAGCAGGTCATCGATGCGCGGCATTGGGTACACATCGGTGACCGACACAGCGTTGAGCCCCCTGTAGTCCACGCAGAACCGCGTAGTTCGGTCCTTTTTAGGGACGAGGACTACAGGCGAAGCCCACGCGCTGTTGGACGCTTGGATCACCCCCAGCCTCAGCATCTCGTCTATCTCTTGGCGCATCTGCTGCTGCACCTCAAGAGAGACCCGATATGCTGAACGCCGGATTGGGGGGTGGTTACCAGTGTCCACGTCATGGACTGCTGCCTCAGTCCTTCCGGGCAGGCTGCTGAACAGCTCCCGAAAGGGGTGCAGGGTGGCCCCCAGCTGGGAACGTTGGTCCTCCGAGAGCTGGTGGCCAACCCCCACATCCTCGATGGATCCACCCGACTTGGCTTGGGTGAGCAGATCGAGGAGGGTTTCTGCCTCTCCTTCATCTGGAAGGTTGCACACTGGGTGAGCATAAGCCTCCCGCTCATGATGGGCCTTCATCATGTTCACATGGAAGGCCTTCCTCCTTCCACGGGCGTGGTCCAGGGTGACCAGGTAGGTGACGGCGTTGAGCTGCTCGTGCACGAGGTATGGACCCTCCCAGGCCGCCTGAAGCTTGTTTTGTGGTACGGGGACCAGTACCCACACCTTTTGACCCACCTGGTAGGTCCGCTCACAAGCATTCTGGTCGTACCATCGCTTCTGGTCAGCCTGAGCTTGGGCCATATTGTCATGCACCAGCCGCGTCAAGGCCATCATTCGGTCCCGGAAGCGCACGACATACTCAATGACCGACACTCCAGGGGTGGCTAAATCCCCTTCCCATGCTTCCTTCACCAGAGCAAGGGGCCCCCGTACACGTCGCCCGTACAGGAGCTCAAAGGGGGAGAAACCCCGTTGAGGCCTGTGGAACCTCCCGGTAGGCAAACAGCAGGTGTGGGAGATACCGCTCCCAGTCTCTCCCGTGGGAGTCGACCAACATCTTCAGCATCTGCTTTAAGGTGCCATTGAACCGCTCACACAAGCCATTGGTCTGTGGGTGATACGGGCTGGCCACCAGATGTTGCACCTATACCTGCTTACAGAGAGACTCCATCAGCTGCGACATGAACTGGGTCCCTCGGTCGGTGAGCATTTCCTTGGGAAACCCCACTCTGGAGAAAATCTCCAGTAAGGCAGTGGCCACTTTGTCGGCCTGAATGGACGACAAAGCTACCGCCTCCGGGTACCGGGTGGCATAGTCCACTACCGTTAGTATGAAGCATTTCCCGGAGCGGCTGGGAGTGGACAGAGGTCCAATGAGATCCACAGCCACCCTCGAGAAAGGCTGTTCGATGATGGGCAGAGTTACCAGTGGGGCTTTGGGGCGCGGCCCCGCCTTCCCCACCCTCTGACAGGTGTCACACGAACGGCAGTAGGCTATCACCTCGGTCCTCATTCCAGGCCAGTAGAAATGCTGAGCTAGCCTGGCCCTGGTTTTAGTGATCCCTAAGTGTCCGGCCATTGGAATCTCGTGTGCGATCCGCAACAATTCCGCCCTGAACGGATGGGGCACCACTAACTGTCGGTCCCTGGGCCACGCCTCCGGTGAACCCTGCTGGACCGTTACCCGGTACAGCCGTCCCTGGTCCCAGACCACTCGCTCGCGGTCGGACTCCAGGGGAGGCTGTGCCGCCTGTTCCTTGAGAGTCTTCAGGCTAGGGTCAGCTTCCAACGCTGCCTGAAATCCCTGACTTGATGTGGCAAGAATTGATGAAACTGCCATGTCCTCTGTCAGTTCCCCGGGATCTGTCTCCTGGCTACTGTCTGACTCGGCAGCCACTTGGTCAGAGAGGGGGAAACCGTCGGACCTCCGCGAGGCTCCTTGGGCTTCAGCGCTCCCACTCCTGGTAACAGCGGCCACGACCGCTGGGACCACGGGTAGCGCCCGCTTTCCCTCGTCCCCTGACCAAGTCGCCGGGTCAGGCAGACTTCCCTGACTTCCTGACATCCCGGATGTGGGGAACTCCTGCCCTGGGGTCTTACCTGGTGGCTCCTCTCCCGGGACGCCCCCTCCCCCCATGGCCTGTTCTCTTCCTGCAGGGGCCCTAGACTCAGCAGGCTGGATTCACTTAGGGGCCCTACACTGCCCATAGCAGCCCCTCCCTCCACCTCTGAGCTCTCCCCTACAGCCTCCTCACCTGTCCTCACTGTGAGCCCTGTGTGTGTAGTGTCAGTGCATGGCTTACCATCAGGTTTCACTCCCTCCTCCACTGTTGGAGGCACATTCAATACATTAACATTAGCATTCACAGTAGAGTCATGACATTCTTGGGGAGCCGGACTTGGGGGTTCAGTGGCCACATACTGGGACACTAGCCGCCCCAAATCGGTCCCAAGCAACACATTTGCAGGAATATTCGGCGTTACTCCCACCTCCCGCATCCCCCTCCCGGCACCCCAATCCAAATACACCTTGGCAACGGGCAGCGCCGGTTCAACGCCTCCAATTCCGGAGACGGAAAGGGTTTTCCCAGGTACCAAGTCTTGAGGGGACACCACCTCAGGGCGTACCAGGGTTCGTTCAGCGACTGTGTCCCGCAGTCCCATGACCGCTGAGCGGCCGATGGTGACGGGTTGGTAATTGTCTAGGGACCTCCCACCACCCCCTCCCACACACAAAACAGTGGACGGTTTCTGGGACAGGGATGGGGCCTTCTGGCGCTGGGGACATGCAGCCTTAAAGTGTCCTGGCTGATTGCAATTATGGCAACGTCTGGGTTCTGTTCCTGGCCTGGAGAGGGCAGCAGGGGGGGTACACCCCTTGCACTCTGGGGGCTGGATATGGGGCTGGGGCAGGATTGGGCTTACCCCCTCTCCAGGTGCTGCTGGCAGGCTTCTTTGGCTCCGGCGCCCTGTTGTTGGCATACTCGTCTGCCAGGGCGGCTGTAGCAGAAGCCCCCTTTGGTTTCCGGTCACGGAGGAACTGCTGGAGGTCCTCTGGGCAATTCCACAAGAATTGCTCCACGACAAACAGTTCCTGGACCTCCTGACGGGTAGTGAGCTCTAGACCCGAGTCCAGTGCTCCGCAGCTCTCAACAGGGCCCGCATGTGGTCGGTCCAGGTGTCCTTTGAACCCCGCTGCAGGCTCCTGAACTTCCTGCGGTACGACTCCGGGGTGAGGTTGTAGTGCTGGATCAGGGCCCGCTTGATGCTGTTGTAGTCCTGCTCCTCCCGGCAGGTAAGTCCCCCAAAACTTCCAGGGACTTACCCCTCAAACGGGGGGTCAGGTACCTTGCCCACTGATCCGGGGCCAGATGATGTTGGAGGCATGTCCTCTCAAAAGCAAGCAGAAAGGAATCCAGGTCTCCATCCTTTTTAAGTAAGGGAAAGTCCTCCCGCCGGACATTGGGAGCCCTTGTCTCCAGTGGGCCTGGTCCGTCCAGCGGGGGCCCGTGCTGAGCCATCTCCAGTCGGTGCTGGCGCTCCGCGCTTCACGGCGTTCTGTACCCTGCAACACACGTTCTGCATGCTCACGCTCTGCTGCTCTCTCTGCCGCTGCTTGCTCACGCTCTGCTGCTGTCTCTGCCGCACCAGGAGTATTTCATAGGCGGCATCATTACCAGCCTCGAGCTGTGCCATAGCCGCTTGGAAAAGGGCCTCCGATCTGGACAGGCTGGGACGGGCAGGGGGTGGACAGTCCACTGTGAGACTGAGCACGGGGGTCGGGCTCCTTGGGGAGCCCTGGCTGAGCTCCACCTCATCGGTATCGAACCCCTCATAGGCCACAGCATTGGCCTCCCCTTTGCCCTACTCCTGGTGCTTCCGCCATCTTGGAACCTTTGGTTACTGAAAACACAGCTGCAACCCTGACCTTGCACACAACTTGTTATATTTACACTTGACCGTCTAGTGCTGGGCTGACCTTAAGACCCCAGCAGTGAAAGTACTGCTGGTAGTCTCTAGTGTCTTGGGAGTAGGGGTCCCACGCACACTATTACTCTGATCCCACCGCTGCCACCAATTTGTGAGGAACTAAGCCGGCCGCCACACGGTAGCCTGGGTATCACAGCTTCTGATCCCACCTCCGCTACCAAATGTGGGGGATGATCCCCTTCCTCCCACGTCACCAATGTGACGTAACTCCACAGGTACAGCTCTCCGGCGCCCCCCTTTGTCTCTCAGGTCAGTAAGAGAACCGCATATTAACTGGCCTGCACTTGATATGGAGCAGGAAACAATGGCTTGAGCTTGAGCTATTTACCATACGACTGGCCATCTTATTCAGACCCTGGCCTAAACCAATTAGCATGTAAAGGCCTATTGATTCATAGTGGACATCAAAGCTGGCCGTACTGAATATGCTAATAGGCCCTGTGTAGCTAAAAGTCTGGGCTGTGTGAACTGACAAAATGGAGGCTGGTACAGGCCTATACAAAATGGCGACAACCTTTTCCTTACAATGTGTTTGTAACAGTTTCTCATTGGTCCTTGTTTCTGGAAGGTCCTGTAGCTGTTGCTATAAAAGGGTGGCATGGCTGGGCCGCCATGCGCTAATATCAATCATTATATGCTTAGCGCCAGTGAGGTCATGCGTTTTGTGTGGTTAGGGCCCGGCTGAAATAAGCCCCTAGAATACCGACTTAATCGGTGAGGAGTTTGGTATGCTAGCTGGTCAGGGTCGGTGTCCTAGATGCCCTAGATTTCCGGGATAACCGGTGAGGAGCTTGATTGCCGTATTTCAGGGTCTGGCGTTCTGACGCCATAGATTGCGGGTGACTCCCAGAGGACATTAGCGCATGATCACGTTCTATGTTCGCTTAGCTGTTCACTGTGTACCTGGGTGCCTGACAGGAACACAGAAGTTTGTCTCAGCAGCTCTGTGACGTAACAGGGTTCGCTTTCAACGCTAGACAGCGCCCTAGCGTGTTTATTTTGCGACTCAGTTGTGCTAAGTGAGTTCGCACACATCGCCATATAGCTCTGCGGCACTCCCTTTTAGCGGCTCTGTGGATTAACAGAGTTCGCACCTATAGCCACAGCGCGTTACGGCGTTTATTTTTGGCCGACTCTGCGGGATAACAGAGTTTGCCTTTTGCGCCATTTTACTAGCAGCAGGCTCCACCTGCACGGTTTGGGCCCCGGGCTGCGAACGCACCTCTCCACATTTATATTTGGTGCGTTCCGCAGACCTAACAGAGGAAAATAAAGTTTTGAATCAAATAAATAAATGGCTGAGAAAATTAAAATCATATCAAATGAGAATCCGAACAATGCTACTAGGAAGGACACAAAAACAGCTTTTGATATCCCAAGGATATCAAATCACTATCAAGACGACATCAAATTGACAGGGGGCTGGACAACCTGTCAAATTCAGTTTGACGTTTAATATGTCCTATATACTACTAAGGCTACTACAGATACTATTAAACTAAAAGGAAACAAAACATAAATTGTATTATAAAGGTTTCAAGTATATTAGCATAAAGCCAAATATTTTCAGTCATGTAACACTTGATTATGAAATTATTACGTTTTTTGCTGATGCATATTAATGTAATTTTTAATTGCATATTTAAACAATATCTTTTTATTTGGAGGATTTGTTAACAATTTCTGGGAAGGGGTTATAGTTATAATAAAACATAACAGAGTGATCTAAACTTTGTTCTATTAAACAAGTAAGAAGATATATTCAAAGAAGAATCAATAAAGAAAAAAGGTTAATGCAAGAGGAAAAGAATGTGGAAGAATGTGGAAGGAAAAGTTATGGAAAGCTAAGAGTGAAAGGGTTAAAGAAAGAAAAGGGCAATAGAAGAAGCTTGGATTAGATAAACATGGAGAGTAGGGACAGGGAAAAGACCATCCTTATGAAATAATATTTATAATAAACAATTTGCAAATTGCTTCATTAAATATGTAATTTTACTTGTACATTTTTGGCATATAATAAATTTGTTTTTCCAATAAATTTTATTAAAATTTATATATAACCGGGAAAGTGAAGGGGGAAAGGGAAAATAATACATTGTCATACAATCAATCCATAAAATACATAGAAGAAATAGATATTTGTCAGATCAAAAAACATAGCCAAAGATATTATTAAACAAATATAAACTAGAAATACAAACCAATGCCCTTATGGAAATAGTTCTATCCAACGGTTCCATTTACTAGCAAGTTTTTTAAAGCAGTTATTTGAAATAACAATTTTTATTTTCATAAGATTTACGTAAAGAGTTTTATTAATTAAATCTTGTAATGAGGGAATATTAGGGACTTCCAAAAAAGAGCAATATTATTTTTGGCAACTAAAAAAAGTGAAGAATAAGTTGTCTTTTGGATGGAGTGAACTGATTAATGCCCAGAGAGAGTAAGGCCAATTGAGGGGTTAAAAAAAATCATTAATATTTAAAATTTGACCAACTAAGTACTCAACCTCTATCCATAATGGTCTAATCTTTGGACATGACCGTAAATGTGAAATAGAGAACCAATCTGTCCACATTCTCTCCAACAATTTGGGGAGTTGTCGGAGTTGATCTTGGCTAATCTTGAGGGAGTATGTACCATCGTGATAATAGTTTATAAAACAACTCTTGGAGAGTCATTGAAATAGTGGAAGAGTACGTTGTTATAATCGCCTTTTCCCAGTCGTCTATGTCTACTGAAAGGGGAGGTCCTCTCCCATTTAATCATGTAAAGAGAATTACAAAAGGTTTGATTCCAAGTTAAACCATTTATAAGGGTAATTGAATGCTCCAAAAAAATATTATGACCTAAATTTTTTAACTAAGGACAGAAGGTTCAGAGAGATAGGTTTGGTCTGCAAAAAGGCTCTATTTGGTTCTTCAAGATTAGAAATTGTAAAAAGGCAGAAGAGGGATCCCAAATTTAGCCTTGATTTGTGTAAATGGGTAGAAAAATTTACCATCGTAATGTCTTGAATTTTGGTAACACCACAACATCCCAGAGTGGAACTAGATTAAACTCTGCAATAACCTCAACCAAAGAAAGGGAAGTCCTTTAATAAGTTTCTGATTTAGGAATTTGCCTTCTTGTCTGAATTAATTTCATCCAAGCTTCCGAAATCGTAAGAAAATAGGATGTTTAATAGGGAAAGTCCCTTTTTTGATTAAGCAATTGAAAATAATTTTGTTTAGTGGGGTATCTTTATTGAAAAATTAATTCCCAAATCAATCCAAGATGGTTTATATGGCCAGGCCCCCATCAAATTGACTGCTTTATGAGATTAGCATATTAATATGCGTAATGTTGGGCAGACCCCCTTCCACCCCTGTGGTTTGCTTTTAAATAATTTGATTAGAAGCAATCCTAGCCTACTATTTACCCCACACAAAAAATTAATATGAGATTGTAGGTTTTAAAAATGGGTTGAAATAGATAACGGGAGAGATCGAAAAACATATATTTTTGAGAAAATAATGGATTTGACATTAAATTTTCCCCACCAGGGAAAATCCTGTTTCATTGAAAAATTAAAATTCTTAATAGAATTAATAAGATCATTGAATTAGTAGAGATCAAAGAGTTTAAAATCCCTTTGAAAACTTTAAACCTAGATATACAAAGTCTTTTTTGCCCAGCCCCATGGAGAAATTTTTTAACTTCTTGAATTTGAGAAGGTTTAAATTAAAATGTAGAAATTTTAGATTTGGTGACATTTACTTTAAAATATGAGATTTAAAAAAGAAATTCATTGAGTAAAAAATTTTTAATTTTATTGAGGATTTAGATGGTTCTGTCAGGGGGTTTAAAAAAATATCATCAGCGTTAAACTAATTTTTAGTCTCTGGAGTTGTACTAATTCCTTTAATATCTTTGGTCATCCCTAATTAATTGACAAGGGCTTACTGCTAAAGCAAATAATGAAGGGAAAGTGGGCATCCCTGTCTTGTTCCATTAGTAATTTTAAAAAGGGGTAGAAAGATGTTTTTAAACATAAATTCTTGCTTGTGGATTGGAATAAAGGGCCATTATTTTTTTGTAATACAGGGGATTTTAAAAACCCAAATGTTTTGTAGAATAAATTTTAAAATAATTCAATTCAAGCGATCAAATGCCTTTTCGCATCTAAGGAAATCACAGTAGAACAAAGTTTTTTGGAATTTTTTAATTTAATTATGTTTATTAATCGTCTGGTACCTTCAGTCTTTTTTTATAAAATCAATTTGATCGTTTGAAATTAAACTGGGCAGAATACAATTTAGTCTATTAACAATGATCTTGGAATAAATTTTTAAATCAGTATTAATGAGGGAAAGGGGCCTATAATTTTTTATTTGTTGGGTTTAGTTTGGTTTAGGAATAAGAATTATATTAGCTTAAAGATTTTCTTTCGAAATGCACTGTAGATGCAGCAGCATTAAAAATCTGCATTAAATGGGGAACCGAATCTTGCTGAAAGATTTATAATAGTTTTACTTATCCATCAGGACCGGAGCTTTATGGGAGTAAATTTTGTTTATAATATTAGATGTTTTTTTCGTCTTTTAAAGGAGAGGATGAAACTCCAAATCTCCATAGTAATCTAGGAAGATTTATTGAGGATAAAGAATTTTTCTTCGTTTTTTCATTGGGAGTAGGATGGGGGGATGCTCTTAAATTATATACATTTTTATAGAACCTGCAAATGAATTAACAATTTTTTGGGGTGTAGAAGTGTAATTCCTTTGGGGGTAGTAATCTTATCAATCCGTTCGAATTCTTTGTTTTTTGTTCTATTGAACTTTAAAATTTAGATGGGCTTGTTTGAAGCAGTAAATTTAATTTTGGAGTTTTTGACTGCTGAGTCGTAAAAAGAAATATAATGGGTTAAAATTTAAATTTTTCTTAATTTTAAAGATTGTTTTTATTTTGGGACAAGGAGAAGAAGTATTAGTCGAGACGTTCCTTTATCCTTACATGGACTGTAATCTTTGATTTTTTTTTCTGTTAAATTTTTTAATTTAGTGAGATTTGTTTAAGGTCCTTTAATGACCGCTTTATGAGCTTTCCCATTGTAAAAGGCTTCGTGAATCAAGAGGTTTTCTCTAAAATAATTAGTTAGACCCAGGGAGATTTCTTTATTTTTTTGGAATTTTGAAATTTGAGGAATTAGCTTTCTAAAAATTGATTGTTAATTTTTATGGCCTTCTTCAAAATTAGCAAACAATGGGGCATGGTCAGAAATAGTTTTAAAACCTATAGAAATGGTTTCCCAAATTTCTAGGGAGGGAAAATATATCTGTCGGGATAAGATCTATCTTGAAGTGATAAATGAGTGTTGAGAAAATGGGAATTTCTTTCGATGTGGAATAAGACATCTAAATGAGTCAATAATTCATTTTTAAAAATCCAACAATTTGTGAGGGAGGTTTTCATCTATTAGTAGAGGATGAATAAGTGCTATCTGGTACAATATTATAGTCTCTCAACTCAGTAAACACCTTTTTTAATTTGATCCTTTTTTAATTTTTATTTTAAAATTTTATTTGACCTTTTTGGGCGTATTTGTTAATATTGTGTACATTTTAGCGTTTTTTGATTACAAAACCAAGATATGGTAGTGTCCATTAATTCAAAACCTCTTCTAACAATTCAAAAGATAAAGAATTCCTTATCATGTGATGACTCCCGCCTTCTTTGAGGAATTCGACGCGCAAAAATAATAAGGATAATTTCTTAAAGAAAATTCTGGGTGATTGTTTCGTTTAAACTTTACTTTTAAAAAAAAATATGTCTGCTTTAAGATTTGAGAATTTCTCTATGGATGGTAAAGCGTTTATTGGAATTAAGTCCCCTTACTTATAAGAACACAATTTAATTTCATATTACTAAACAATGGACCGTTGGTTAATTACAAACAAAACAAAGGCTTTTTGTATAAAAATAATCTACAAACTATGACGCAAATAAACACAAAAATACAAATCTTAGAAGGAATCCTCACCCCCGGATTGCTTCTGGTGTGGGGGGAAAGTCTGTGGGGGTGGCACTTTCTGAGGAAAAAAGCCTCTAATGTAAGAAAAAATGGCCCAATCTAAACCTTGCGCACCATGAAAAGTTTAAAACAAATTAAAGCATCATGAAATATTAAACAATAACCATTTCAGGCTGCATAAAAATTTTAATCCGAATACATTTTAGTTCAAGTAAAATGTCTGGGGCCCGGAGAACCATTTTTGCCGAATGAAGCACTAAGCCCTTTATCTTCAGGAATTATCCCATCTTTTGGTGAGAATACGACCGTGTCTTTTCCTTTAAAATTGACAACAGTTTCAGTGGGGGAAAAACCCACTTATCGGGATTTCTTGTCTCTCAAGAGTGGTAATGGGTCTAAAAAGCTTTCTTCCCCAATGGTCTCTTTGGAGAGGTCAGAGAATAACTTAAGATGTCCAAAGGTTTTGGGGCCTTTTTTTACTTTTTCAGGTTTGGATCCTTTCCTTGATGTGGTAAAAGTGAATCCGATTTTAGGGTTTTGGTATTTTTCTTGGGTATTAAAAGGTTTTGGAGCTATGGAACGGTCCTTTAAATCAGAATCCATAAATTTGGGAGCATGTGTTTGAAGAATTTTAAAGTAATCAGGTAGTTATTAGGGTAACATCCCCAGAAACCCCCAATTTTTGTTATTTCGTTTACCTTCTTCTTTTTCAGCCAAAATTTAAAATTTAGTTTTGAACTTACCTGTATCTTGTTTTCCTTTTTAAAAATTTATATTTTTTCTATATTGATAGCTTTTTTCTGGTTTCCCTTTATTCTGAATACACCAAAAGGTTTCCCGGAAAATTTTGGGGTTTTCGAGATTAATTTTGTCTAGGGTAATTTTATCGGCAAGATGGCTAAAAAAGGTCCATGGGGGCTGTCAAAAAAATTTAGGAAACACCCCCCTTGATTCCGCAAAATTAACGAGATTTTTGGGGCTGGATTTGGAGGTGGGATTAGAAAAAATTTGTTGTGAATTTTTTGCGAGGAGCGATCATTTCCCCTTTTCGGCTTTCCTTTTTTATGAAGATGGAATCATGTTTCATGATCGCGGCTGAAAAAACGGAAATTTGTTGGAAACCCCAAAATTTGGTGGAGCTCCCTCAAAGGTTTTGTCTGTCTTTTTTAAGAAGATTTGATTTCCGGGCTCCACAGATAGTGGAAGTTTTTAATGGAAATGCAAAACGATTTTTGTTATTTTTTTTTTGATGAGGAGGCTTTTTTGTGGACATTTTACAGGTATTTGAAAAACTTTAAATCTTTCAG
>JARQOD010001407.1:0-99070 GCA_033576555.1 Oophaga sylvatica | reverse complement strand
TGGCTAGCTGTCCTTTACCCCCATTGCTGCTTGCTGTCCTTTTCCCCCCCTTGCGCTGCTGTCCCTCACCCCTTTGCTAGCTTCCCTCACCCCTTGCTGCTGCGTCCACCCCCCTTGTGCAGCTTATCACCCCCCTTGCCTTTTGCTGCCCACCCCCCCATTGCTGCTAACTGTCATCCCCCCCCCTTTTGCACTGTCAGTACCCCCATTGTGTACTGCATCCCCCATTTTGGGGGTACTTCACCCCCCCATTCTGTTTGCGTCATACCCCCATTGCTAGCTGTCCACATCCCCATTTTTAGCTGCCATCACCCCCATGGGCTAGCGTCCAACACCCCCAATTTCTGCTAGCTGTCGTCACACCCCATTGCTGCAACTGCAGCACCCCCCATTGCTGCTAGCTGTCCATTTCCCCATTGCGCTACGTCCTCATGTCCCATTTTCGCAGTGTCCCTTACCCCCCCCAAACTGCTAGCTGCAGTCCCCCCCCATTCGGGTACTGTCGTCACCCCCCATTCTGTAGCGTCATCACCCCCTTGCTGCTACGTCCCCTTTCCCCCATTGCTGCTAGCTGTCCCATTCCCATTGCTGCTAGCTGTAAACACCCCCATGGGGGTAGCTTCCCAAAACCCCCCCAATTTTCGCTAGCTGTCAGTCACCCCCCCTTGCCTAGCGTATCACCCCCCATTCTGCTGCTGTCCATTCCCCCAATGCGCAGCTGTATCACCCCCCATTGGCCCAATGTCATTTACCCCATGGGTCCTTTTCCAACACCCCCTCTTAAGTCATCACCCCCCCATTTTCTGCAGCGTCCCCCCCCCATTGTCTAGCTGTCCCAAAACCCCCCTTGTTTGCTGTCCATCCCCCCATTTTTTCTTTTTTCAGGGCACACCCCCATTCTGCTAGGGCATTCACCCCCAGTGTAGCTGTCATCACCCCATTGTGTAGCTGTCCCCTACCCCCCCCCAAAAAACCACACCCCCCAAACCCCTCCCCCCCACCCAACCCCCCCCCCCAAAACCCCCCTCACCCCCCTTTTGCTGCCTCCCCCCCCAAAAAAACCCCCCCAACCCCCCCCACAAAACCCCCCATTTCCACCCCCCATTTTTTTTTTTTTTTTTTTTTTTTTTTTTTTTTTTTTTTTTTTTTTTTTTTTTTTTTTTTTTTTTTTTTTTTTTTTTTTTTTTTTTTTTTTTTTTTTTTTTTTTTTTTTTTTTTTTTTTTTTTTTTTTTTTTTTTTTTTTTTTTTTTTTTTTTTTTTTTTTTTTTTTTTTTTGCTAGCTGCCACACCCCATTGACTGCTAGCTGTCAGTCACCCCCCATTGCTGCTAGCTGTCAGTCACCCCATTGCTGCTAGCTGTCCATCACCCCCATTGCTGCTAGCTGTCAGTCACCCCATTGTGCTAGCTGTCCAGTCACCCCCCATTGCTGCTAGCTGTTCAGTCACCCCCATTGCTGCTAGCTGTCAGTCACCCCCATTGCTGCTACTGTCATCACCCCCCATTGCTGCTAGCGTCAGTACCCCTTCTCACGTCCACCCCCATTTGCTGCTAGCTGTCACTCACCCCCCATTGCTGTCTAGCGTACATCACCCCCCCCATTGCTATTGCTGTCCATCATCCCCCATTGCTGCTAGCTGTCCATCACCCCACATGCTGCTAGCTGTCCAACACCCCCAATTGCTGCTAGCTGTCAGTCACCCCCATTGCTGCTAGCTGTCAGTCACCCCCATTGCTGCTAGCTGTCCATTACCCCCATTGCTGCTAGCTGTCCATCATGTCCCATTGCTGCTAGCTGTCCATCACCCCCCCAATGCTGCTAGCTGTCAGTCACCCCCATTGCTGCTAGCTGTCAGTCACCCCCCATTGCTGCTACTGTCATCACCCCATTGCTGCTAGCTGTCCATTACCCCCATTGCTGCTAGCTGTCCATCATTCCCCATTGCTGCTAGCTGTCCATCACCCCCATGCTGCTAGCTGTCCAACACCCCCAATTGCTGCTAGCTGTCATCCACCCCCCCCATTGCTGCTAGCTGTCAGTCACCCCCCATTGCTGCTTAGCTGTCCATCACCCCCATTGCTGCTAGCTGTCATCACCCCCATTGCTGCTAGCTGTCATCATCCCCCCATTGCTGCTAGCTGTCATCACCCCCATTGCTGCTAGCTGTCATCAACCCTCCATTGATGCTAGCTGTCCATCACCCCATTGCTGCTAGCTGTCCATTACCCCATTGCTGCTAGCTGTCCATACATGTCCCTTCCTTTTTGCTAGCTGTCCAATCACCCCCTGCTGTACTGTCGTCACCCCCCATTGCTGCTAGCTGTCAGTCAACCCCAAAGCAAAGCTGTCAGTCCCCCATTGCTGCTAGTGTCATTACCCCTTGGGCCTTTGTTGGCTAGCGTCACACCCCCCATGCTGCTAGGCTGTCATACCCCTTGCTGCTACTGTCTTCCCCCCTTGCGTAGCTGCAGCACCCCAGCTGTAGCGTCGCCCCATGTGCTAGCGCCCCACCCCTTGCTGCTGTCATCACCCCCATGCTTGCTGCTTGTCCACCCCCATTGTGCTAGGGTGTCTCACCCCCATTGTGCTGTTCCCTCCATTTGTTGCTGTCCTCCCCCCTTGTGTTTTCCCCCTTTTTGGGGCCCTACCCCCCTTTGTGGCCCCCCCCTTGTGTTGCCCCCCAAAACCCCTTCTGAGCCCCCCTTTTTTCCCCCCCCCCCCATTTTGGGTGTGCCCCCCCCTCCTGGCTTTTAAAAACCCCCCTTTTGGGGGCCCCCCTTTGGGGGGATAAAAATTGGTAGCGTAAAAGGGGGGGGGGCCCCCCCCTTTTTGCTAAATTTTAAAACCCCCCTTTGGGGGCTTTTGTTTCCCCCCCCTTTTCCTTTTTCCCCCCCCTTTTGCTAGCTGTCCCACCCCATTGTGTAGCAACCCCCTTGGTTCATCCTTTTGGGTGTCCTACCCCTGGCTGTGCCCCCCTGTTGTCAACCCCATGGCCGGGAACCCAGGGGGCTGAGAATTTGGGAAAATGGGGGGGGCCACCTAACCCCCATGTCTCTTAGTACCCCCCCTTTCTGCATTTTCCCCCTTGCTGCTAGCTGTCTCACCCCGGGGCCGCCCAAACCCCTCTCACCCCATTGCTCGCCTCCCCATTGTTAGCTTCTCCCCCGGGGGGGCCTCCCCTCTGTGGTTTAAACCCCTTTTCCCCCCCCCCTTTCCCTATTCTCCCCCATTCTACCCCCTTGTGTTGCTGTCTACCCCCATTGCGTAGGCCCCCCTCTGCATTCCCCAGCTGCATTCACCCCCTTGCTGCCAACCTTCCCACTTCCCCTTCGCCCCCTTGCTTCCTTTTTCCCCCCCTTGCTGTCTTCCCCGCCCCCTTGCCCGCCTTTGTCCCCCCCTGCTGCCCCCCCCGCTGTTTCCCCCCTTAACATTTTTGTTAGCGTCCACATCCCCAATCCTGCTGCCCCCCCCCTGGTGCTAGCTGCAAACCCCCCACTCACCCCACCCCCGGTCCTGCTCCCCATTGCCTTCCCACCCTTGTAGCGTCCCACCCCTTCTGCTGCGCCCCCCCCACCCCCACCCCCCCTTCACCCCCCCCCTGTTCTGTCACCCCATTGCTTTGCTGTCCATCCCATTTCTACGCCACACCCATTCGCTAGCTTACACCCCCGGCTAGTTTACCCCCTTATTAGCTGTATCCCCATTGGGGTTGGTCCCCCACCCTTTCCTCCTTGCCTTTACCCTTGGTTCGCCATTTCCCCATGGGCCCCCAACCCCCCTGGATTTTGCCCCCCCATTGTGCTGCGTTTACCCCCCATTTATGCCACCCCTTCAACCTCCCCACCCTTCTCCCACCCCCCCCATCCACCCTCCCCCCCACCCCCCACATCCCCCTTTCCCCAAACCCCTCCCAAATTCCCCCAAAAAAAACCCCCCCCCCCCCCCCCTCCCCCCCCGCTTCCCCCCTTGTGGTCCCTACCCATTGCTGGGGAAAAACCCTTGTGCTAGGATCCCCCACCCCTTTCCCCCCAACCATCATACCCCCTTTGTCGGTTATTTGCTGTCCATCCCCCCGTTCCCTTCCACCCCTTTCCGCCCCCCCCTTTTCTGCACCCCCATTGGTGGTGTTTAAATTTTTGTAGTTGTCACCCCCCTTTTGCTGCCCCTCCCCATTTTCCCCCACCCCCCACCCCCTTTTTCGTCCCCCATGCACTTCAACCCTTGCTTAGTCATACCCCGGTGCGAACCCCAAAAAATGCAAACCCCTTTTTTTTTTAAAAAAAAATTTCCCCCCAACTCCCTTCACCCCCCCTCTTACCCTCCCCCATCTGCATTTAAAACCCCAAATTTCTGTTTTCCCCCCTTTAGCTGTCATCCCCCCCTTTTAGCCTTGTCCTCCCCAGCTGCTAGTGTCCCAACACCCCCATTGTGCTATTTCCCCCCCTTGTGTTCTTCCCCCCCATTGGATTTCCCCCCTTTGCTAGCTTTCCACTCCCATTTGCTCTTTCCCCCGGGGGGCTCTGTAGTCCCCCCTTGGCTAGTGTCTCACCCCCTTTGTCCCTCCCCTTGTGCTACTCCATACCCCCTTTGTAGCTGTCCATCCCCTGTGCTAGCTTCCTCCCCCTGTTCCCCAACCCCATTTTCTGCTGTTCTCACCCCCCATTGTCAGTTCCCCCCATTGTGCTTTGGGCCATACCCCATGTGTAGCTGTCCAAACCCCATTGTGCTACTTCATCCCCCTTTTTACTTCACACCCCCATTGCTATCCTCCCCATCCCCCCCATTTCTTGCCAACCCCATTATTTTCCCCCCCCATTCCCTTTCCACCCCTTTCCCCGCCGCATACCCCCATTTGTATTTCTCCCCATTTATTATTCCCCCCCTTATGCGGCCCCTTTTTTTGGGGCCTTTTCCCTTCCCACCCTAGTCCATCCCCTTTTTCCCCCCATTTTCTGGCCCCACCCCCCATTTTGGGTTTGTCCAGTCCCCCATTGTGCTAGTTTCCCCCCAGGGGACTGTCCCCCCCATGTGCAGCTTCTCCCCCCAATTTAAATTTACTTTTGCCCGGTTCTGTCCAGGGCCCCCCCCAGAAATGGCCACAAGTTGGCGTCCCCCCAGAGAGCCCCCCCGGGAGGGGCACCCCGGTGGGGGCCCCCCGGCCCCCCGGTAGCGTTAGGGGGGGGGACCCCGGGGGCCCCCCGGTGCTGGGGTTTTTTTTGTTTCCATTGCTGCTGCTGTCCGTCACCCCCATGCTGCTAGCTGTCGTCACCCCCATTGCTGCTAGCTGTCGTCACCCCATTGCTGCTAACCTGTCCTGTATTCACCCCATTTAGCTGCTAAATGATCAGCGTCACCCCCCATTGCTGCTAGCTGTCGTCACCCCCATTGCTGCTAGCTGTCGTCACCCCCATTGATGCTAGCTGCTACCCCCTTCCGCCCATTGCTGCTAGCTGTCATCACCCCCATTGCTATAGCTGTCATCATCCCCCATTGCTGCTAGCTGTCATCACCCCCATGCTGCTAGCTGTCCCAAACCCCCATTGCTGCTAACTGTCCATCACCCCATTGCTGCTAGCTGTCCATCACCCATTGCTGCTAGCTGTCCATTACCACCCATTGCTGCTAGCTGTCCATCATCCCATTGCTGCTAGCTGTCATCACCCCCCATGCTGCTAGCTGTCCATCACCCCCCATTGCTGCTAGCTGTCAGTCACCCCCATTGCTGCTAACTGTCCATCACCCCATTGCTGCTAGCTGTCCATCACCCCCCATTGCTAGCTGTCATCACCCCCATTGCTGCTAGCTGTCCATCACCCCTCATTCTGCTAGCTGTCCATCACCCCCATTGCTGCTAGCTGTCATCACCCCCATTGCTGCTACTGTCAGTCACCCCCATTGCTGCTAGCTGTCATACCCATTTGCTACTGTCCATCACCCATTTGCTGCTAGCTGTCCATCACCCCATTGTGCTAGCTGTCCAACTCCCCCATTGATGCTGCTGTCCATCCCCCCCATTGATGCTAGCTGTCCTCACCCTCCATTGATGCTAGCTGTCCATCCGTCCCATTGATGCTAGCTGTCCATCCCCCATTGATGCTAGCTGTCCATCACCCCCATTGTGCTGCTGTCATCCCCCAATTGCTGCTAGCTGTCCATCACCCCATTGTGCTAGCTGTCCATCACCCCCATTGCTGCTAGCTGTCAACACCCCCATTGCTAGCTAGCTGTCCATCACCCCATTGCTGCTAGCTGTCCATCACCCATTGCTGCTAGCTGTCCATCACCCCCATTGCTGCTAGCTGTCCATCCCCCATTGATGCTAGCTGTCATCCCCCCATTGATGCTAGCTGTCCATCCCCCATTGATGCTAGCTGTCATCACCCCCATTGATGTAGCTGTCCATCCCCACATTGATGCTAGCTGTCCATCACCCCCATTTGTGAGTGTCTCACCCCATTGCTGCTAGCTGTCCTCACCCCATGTGTTGCTGTCCTCCCCATTGTGCTAGCTGTCCATCACCCCCATTGATGTAGCTGTCCATCCCCCATTTGATGTAGCTATTCATCACCCCCCATTGATGCTAGCTGTCAGTCACCCCATTGATGCTAGTGTCCATCACCCCATTGATGTCTAGCTGTCCATCCCCCATTGTGCTAGCTGTCCATCACCCCCATTTGAGCTGTCATCACCCATTGTCTAGCTGTCACACCCACATTGTGTAGCTCCATCCCATTGTCTAGCTGTCCATCACCCCCATTGTGCACTTCTTCCCCACATGCTTAGCGCATTCAAGCCTTGTTCTGTGTCATCCTCCATTATTTGCGGCTACACATTATGCTACTGCAGGCATGACTGACCTTGATGCTTAGCTGTCCGGACCCCTTCTTTATGGTCAGCTCATTGATGCATTTTACTTCAGTGCACCATTGATAGCTAGTGGCCTTATCCATTTGATGCTAGTGTGGTCCGGAAATTCCAGAGACATGATGCTATTTGTCCAAGATTAAACTCACATGTGATCTATGGATCTGTGAAAAAATCAGCCGCACACGGTATGACATCTAGTGGTCCATTTCACGACTGTCAGAATGGAGAGGTGGAGATTGTTTCTTAATTTCTCCACATACCAGAAATTGATGACACTCGGACCAGGGGGACCACTGACAGTTGGGGCACCTGTGCAAGAAATGGTCTGGACCCCTATCCTTCTATGGTGACAAGCTACATATATATATATATATATATATTCAGGGTGGTCCAAAAGTAGATGGACATTATGTGTAATAAGGTTATGAAGGGGAGATTTATCAAACATGGTGTAAAGTGTAACTGACTCAGTTGCCCTTAGCAACCAATCAGATTCCACCTTTCATTTTCCAAAGAGTCTATGAAGAATGAAAAGTGGAATCTGATTGGTTGCTAAGGGCAACTGAGTCAGTTACACTTTACACCATGTACACCATCTCCCCCTTCATAACCCTATTACACATAATGTCCATCTACTTTTGGACCACCCTGTATATATATATATATATATAACCACACACACATACAGGTGCATCTCACAAAATTAGAATATCATCAGAAAGTTAATTTATTTCAGTTCTTCAATACAAAAAGTGAGACTCATATATTATATAGAGTCATTATAAACAGAGTGATCTGTTTCATGTGTTTATTTCTGTTAATGTTGATGATTATGGCTTACAGCCCATGAAAACACAAAAGTCATTATCTCACTAAAGTAGAATACTTGATTGTGGAAACTTCACACTATACCTTGGAAATCAAGGTCACAGAGTCTGGAGGAAGAGTGGAGAGGCCACAATCCAAGCTGCTTGAGGTCTAGCGTGAAGTTTCCACAATCAGTGATGGTTTGGGGAGTCATCTGCTGGTGTAGGTCCACCAAGAAATTTTAGAGCACTTAATGCTTCCCTCTGTCGACAAAACTTTTTGGAGATGGAAATTTCAATCTCCCGCAGGACTTGGCATCGGTCCACACTGCCCAAAGTACCAATCCCTGGTTTAAAAACAGTATCACTGTGCTTAATTGGCCAGCAAACTCGTCTGACCATAACCCCATAGAGAATCTATGGTATTGTCAAGAGGAAGATGAGAGACACCAGATCCAACAATGCAGACGAGCTGAAGGCTGCTATCAAAGCAACCTGGGCTCCATAACACCTCAGCAGAGCCACAGGCTGATCGCCTCCATGCCACGCCGCATTGATGCAGTAATTGATGCAAAAAGAGCCCCGACTAAGTATTGAGTGCATTTACTGAACATATATTTCAGTAGGCCAACATTTCGGATTTTAAAAATCATTTTTCAAGCTGGTGTTATAAAGTATTCTAATTTACTGAGATAATGACTTTTGGGTTTTCATTTGCTGTAAGCCATAATCATCAACATTAACAGAAATAAACACATGAAATAGATCACTCTGTTTGTAATGTCTCTATATAATATATGCGTTTCACTTTTTGTATTGAAGAACTGAAATAAATTAACTTTTTGATGATATTCTAATTTTGTGAGATACACCTGTGCATGTATATATATTACATAGTCTCCTTTATTATGTATATTGCCATCCCGTATTATACAGTGCCCTCTCTTGTTATGGACAACACCGTCCCTTACTTATTGGATTATTTAGGGCCTTGTTTTTTATTACATACCGTCTTGTCTTGTTAGCTGTATAACGCAATGATGGCTGATGGAGCATGGGAAAGCTTCTTTTCTAATGGAGGAACTGATGGACTGGTAGTCTGGTCACCGGCTTCTCCATCAGCAGTCATTTTATATCTAACAAGAGAAGGAACTATGTAATAAAAGAGTGCGCTGTGAATAACAAAAATAACAAGAATACACTATGCAAGATACAGCACTGTACATAACAGCAGAGGAAGCTATATAATACAGGATGGCATCATAAAAAGTGACTACACTTTATACTGAGGGATGGCGCTACACATAATAAGCGAGTACACTATATACTAAGGTACTGTGTTAGACATAATAAGCGATAATAACATCTTCCTCCACTCCCCCTGTTCCTAAATCCATTATAAATCCCCCTTCCTCCCATCCCAATCCCCCACACCCCTCATTGTCTACCTCCCCCACATCCCATTGTCCTCTCCCCCACTCCAATCATTGCCCTCTTCACCACCTCCATCATTGCTTTCTCCCCCACCTCCTTCATTGCATTCTCCCCACCACCTCCATCATTGCCTTCTCCCCCACCACCCCCATCATTACCTATTCCACCACCTCCATCATTTCCTCCTCCCACCACCCCCATCCCATGCCCTTTCCACCAATTTTGTCCTTTCCACTACCACCCCCATCATTGCCCATTCCACTACCTCCATTATTGCCCTTTCACCACGACCAGCATTGTCCTTTCCACCACCACCATCATTGCCTTTTCTCCACCACCTCATCATTGCTCATTCCACCACCTCCATCATTGCTTTCTCCCCCACCACCCATCATTGTCCTTTCCACCACCTCCATCATTTCTTTCTCCTCCACCACCGAATCATTGCCCTTTCCACCACCTCCATCAATGCTTTCTCCTCCACCACCCTTATCATTGCCCTCTCCATCATCCCATCATTGTCTTCTCCCCATCACCTCCATCATTACCTCATACTCTACCACCCCATCATTGTCCTTTCCACTGCCACCATCATTGCCTTCTCCCCACCATCATATCATTATCTATTCCACCACCTCCATCATTTCCTCCTCCCCACCACCCCATCATTGTCCTTTCAACTGCCACCATCATTGCCTTCACCCCCACCACCCCCATCATTGTCCTTTCCACTGCCACCATCATTGCCTTCTCCCCCACTACCCCCTTCATTGCCCATTCCACCACCACCTTCATTTCCTCCTCCCCCTCCATTCCCATCATTGTCCTTTCAACTGCCACCATCATAGCCTTCACCCCCACCACCCCATGATTGTCCTTTCCACTGCCACCATTATTGCCTTCTCCCACCACCCCATCATTATCCTTTCAACTGCCACCATCATTGCTTTCTCCCCCACCACCTCATCATTGCCTTCTTCCCTATCACTGCCCTCTCCTCCACCTACACACACAGCACCATTCACCTCCCTGTACGTTTCCCTGCAGCGACACACACACACAGCACCTCTCACCTCTCTCCATACACACACACACACACAGCACCTCTCACCTCTCCACACGCTCTCCTGCAGCATCTCCATCGCCAGCAGCTTTCTCTCTCACAGCACACACACACAGCACCTCTCACCTCTCTTCACACACACACACACACACACACACACACGTACGTACACACACACACACAGCACCTCTCCGCATTCTCTCCCGCAGCATCACCATTGCTGACAGCTTCCTCTCTCTGATACAGCCACGGCGCTGAATGATGACATCATCCAGCTGTGCTGCTGACTGTGTGAGAGACAGGAAGTGCGGGCAGGGAACAGGACTGATCGCTGCAGCTCCGCTCCGCTACCATTTTCTCTTGCAGGCAGCAGAGCTGCAGGGATCTCTCCCTGCCGGCCGTGGAGTGCCCGACAGGGCAGTGGGGATACTCGCACCGAGCGGGTTCTTAAAGAGGCAGTGTCACAGCAGCAGTGACCCGGTCCGTGGCCCTGGGCGTCCAATAAAAGGGATAGTGAAAAAGGGATAATAAAGTTTGTAATAAAGTGTTTGTGACGCCACTCGTGGTATTGGGTCAGGGGACCGACGCTGCAATGCAGATCCTCTGGGATGATGGTAAGGCAGCAAAGATGGTTAAGCTCTCCACGGGTAGAGCTGTGTCCCAAGGCAATTAGGATATTAAAGGTGATGTTGGTGGTGAGTGTGGTACAGGGCAGGTGACGCAGGAATGATTCAGAGGACACAGCAGGGTGCAGTTTCCAACGTTTTACTCACAGTTCACTTGTGCACAGATGCCCGCTTAGTGCCGTATCCTCCAGGTGAGGGGTCCAGCAAACTCCCAGGTAGATCAGGATACACCTTTCCAGGACTCCCTTCAGTATGTTCCTCTCCTGGCCGTCTCACTGCACTGGCTTCCTCCCTTCAGCCCTCCACCTACACAATCAGTGTCCCAAGCCAGCAGCCGCGGACCTTGTCGGGCGACGTTCTCTGAGTCCCCTTGCTCCTATATGGCTGCCTTTTCGGCGAGTTATTGTGGATGTGGCTGAGGCACGTACAGATACCTCAGCCTCCGGCTTGCTAGCTAAGTCTTGAAGTCCTCCACTAGTCTTGAAGGCCGGTTCCCCTACTGTGACCTGTTCCCTCCAATAGTAGATCGGACCCCACGGATGGATCTCTCACTATCCGTGCCCCTAGGACCCCTTCTATCCTCCCAGGAGCTTCGTTCAATCTCTCCTCTCAGTTCTCTCTACTCCTCTGGGGACAAGTTCCTCACAGCTTGAGCTCCCCTCATGTTCTGACTAAAGGGTATGCCACACTAAACAATATCGCTAACGGGATCGCTAAAAAACGTCACTATTTAGCGATCCCGTTAGCGATATTGTTCAGTGCGGCAGCTTCCAGCGACGAGCTTCCTGCTGTGATCTCGCTCGTCGCTGGAATCGTTCCGGACCCTATTTCATCGCTGGCGCTCCCGCTGGGTAAGTATCTAATCGCTGTGTGGCACCTTTTCTTAGCGATTTAGCGGTACTTTTGTACCGCTAAAGTCGTTAAGAAGATCGCTAACGGCGATAGCGTCGTTAACTATATCGCTAAATGTGACCGCATTTAGCGATATAGAAACAATCCCGCTAGCGATCTCATTAGTATGCAACGCTAACGAGATCGCTAGCGGGATAGCTTAGTGTGGCAGTACCTTAACTCTCCCTGCTCACTCCTGTCTTCTAAGCTCTTCCCCTTTTTCTCCTTCTCCCACCCACACCCCAACACCCTTTCCTAACCAGCCTGAGATCAAGCCCTCCCCAGGTGCCCTGACTAAACTAGTGTGTGTTGGGTGTGAATGTTAGAGTCCTGGGTAGTGCTCCCTCCTTATCTGAGAGTGGGATACCACACCTCTGGATGAGGTGCAGTACCTCTGTGGCGACTGGACCCTCAGGGGCGCCACAGCCGCATGAGGGCAAACTGGCCAGGGGCCCCCGGAGCCTCGGGGCCAGATAAACAGGCCAGATTGACCTCATTATTAGCCATCCTGCAGGGGCCCTCCACCTCTGGACCCTGGTGCAGCTGCACCGCCTGACTCGTACCACACTCTGATCAAAGTCTGAGGCCTAATTCTAATGAGAAGTTGCATCATGGAGCTGCAAAAGTCATCTTCTAATATATGTAGCTATGGTACTATCTGAGCATGGTATGGCAGCATTATGCAAGCACAAAATGGCGGCTTTTCCTAGGCATTGTGCAGCTGCATTGCTTTGGGTAACAAGATGACACTATTACACCTTCATAAAAATAAAAGAGGACACAGAAAAAAATGATGTTTGACCAAAAACTGCCAGACACCCTCTCTTGTAGGGCATCTTAGCTCGGCTGCTGTTGGTAAAAACTCTGATTATCTGAATAATGCAGAACAGGGTAAGAGAAGAGTCAGTGGGTAGAATTTTGAACGCCAGGTGGTAGCATCATATGGACACTTTTTTTGCATACAGCATGGTACTCATATAGGCTGCATCATCATTTCCAAAAAACTATAGGGGCCTCCTGAATTTGCTTTGTCTAGAGGCTTCTGAGTCACCTGCCAGGGCCTGTGGGGTACTCGGCACCGAGCCCGTTCACTTCAATGGGGATGTCACGGGTAGCACAGCTCGGTCCGTGGCCCTGGGGCTCACCTCAAATGTGGGATATTTACAGGGGATTAAAGTATATACAGTTTGTTCGTGACGCCACCTGTGGTACCTGGTCAGGGTGACCAGCGCTGCAGGGTACATGCGCTGAGGGGTTGTTACTGGGCAGCAAGGTGTTAAGTCTTCCACAGGCAAGACTGGGTCCCTCAGGGTAGATGGCGGTGTAGGGGTGCAGGATGGAAAGGGGGCTTTCAGCCGCAGAAGCAATAAGGCAGACACACACACAAAAGTCTCTTTCTGTACCTTTACTGATGGTAGTTGCAGGCACGTCCCGGGAAGCTGGCAGGGTGGAGGATGCACGTCCAGTAATCCCACTGAGTATGTGTAGGGCCTCCTTACTCCTGTATGTGTGAGTTTCTGACCTGTATGAAACGAAGTCTAACTCTGTCTTCTCGTATACGCCCGGTTGACTTTGTGGTGAGGCCTTCTCTTGGATAGAACAGTGTCTCTGTATGCAGCGTCCTGCTAGACCCCCGTCTTCCTGACCTCGGTTACGTATCAGCGCTCCTGGGCCCCTGCGACCTGAAGTCCAGCAGGGTCTCCGGTATCTCCTACTAGTCGTGTAGATGCTAGCAAGCTCGGACCCGGTGTCCGGTAGTGCAGAGTAGAGGTAAGCTATCAATGCTGTTTCAACCTCCGTTACTCTCTCTTTTCTTCCACTCGAATTTCGTCCTACTCCGACCTTTAACATAAGCACACTAGCAGTAGATAGCTGATTCTCCTTTCTCTTCACCGCTCTCAAAGCGTCGGCACGCTTGCTCACTGAAACTACACTCAGTTGACTCAGTTCTGACCAGGCTGAAGTGGCTATCTTTCTCCACTATTACTGGCCTCCACACAATAAACTAAGCTCAATCTGTAGTCTTCAGTCTTTCAGTAACTGCTGTTCCCTTTCCTTCTTTCCCTTCTAAGACTCTGTCTGAAGCAGCTATCAGGACCTTCCGTCTAACTGATCTATGCACACTTCAAGAGCTAACTTTCCACTTTGCAGGGTAACAGACAGACTTTCAACATTCTGAGGTAACTCTCCCTCTCAGCTCATCTCTCTGAGGTGATCTAACAACTCTCATCTCACCCTGAGGTAGACTGACTGCTGTGCCTCCACTACCCTTATATATATACATACTCTTCAAGGGCTCTCTCTGGTGGCTCCAGGAAATAGTGAAGGTGTGAATGAATATCAGGTGTGTGCGTGGGTTTACCTTCTGTGCATCCTCCTGGGTACATGTGGCTCGAAGCGCAGCTGGGCTTCACACTTCCAAAGGTTTGTGCTCATCAAACTTCTTAGCCACAGCAACAAAAGGATAGAAATGCAGAGGCACCCCACCCCAGCTCTAGAATAGGGGAATTATCTGACAAATATCAACGCGGCAAATTCTAGTGACTTTCTTCCAAAAGTCAAACATTTTTATTTTATTTGTCGACATTTCCATATGAAGAAGTTTTTGGTGGGATAAGTAGTAGTTTTGATTTACTATACAATGTACTGAAAGTGGGATTTTATTTTTATATTATTTTATGGTATCCATTTTATGGTAAAAAAAATATTAGAAACTTGATTCTTCATGTCAGTGCTATACCAAACTTGCATAGATTTTTTATTATTAGTTAAAGAGGTTGTCCACTACTTTATCATTAATGACCTATCCTTATCCTCAATGTCTGATTGGACGGGGTCTGACTTCCGGCACCCCGTCGATAAGCTATTCTCGTTGCCGACGGCCGGATCTGCTAAATTGCAGAGCTGATCCTCCTCTGATAGTGGTCGAAGTTGGGTACTGCACATCTCCTATTGACTTGAATAGAAGGTGGATGTGCAGTACCCAGCCACGGCCACCATCAGAGGAAGGAGCAGCTCCTGCGGCCTCTGCCGAAAAACAGCTGATCCGCGGGGTTGCCGGGTGTCAGATCCTGACCTTTTCTATTGATTGAGCTGTGTGAGGTCTTGTTTTTTGTACCACAAGCTGATGGATTTATTGACAACAATTTGAAAGAGATGCTATTTCCTGCATCTTTTTAGGGAGGTGTACTTCTCCTTACTGTGTTTACTATATGGTTAGTTAATTTTAGAACTTGATACACCTGACTTTTTACGGATGTGGTGATACCAAATATGTTTTTTTATTTTTATAATTTTTTGATTTTTTTATTGGGGGAAATGGAGGTGATTCCAATTTTTTTTTTTTTCATATTTTATAAACTTTTTTATCCATTTTTTTATTCCCCTTCAGGGCCTTGAACCTGCAATCATCTGATAGCTTACTCTATATAATGCTGTACCACACTATTACAGTATATAGTGTATATTGCAACTGCACATTTATAAGATTTTCTCAGCACAGGAACATTTTTTTTAACACATCCAATTGTGGGACTTATTTTTATTCCAAGATCTATTGATTAAAATGTTCGTCGTTCTTGGGACAACCCCTTTAAATGCATAACAGCAGCGGTCGGAGCTCAACTACCCAGTTTTAATTAATGCACACACAGCTACAATTTGTCTAAAAGAAGCCTTGGTTCTACTACTGCAAATCTCAGTGATCGTCCAAGCGTCAGCATAGCTCCCAAGTTCAGTGGGACTGTCCTGCATCCCAGCTTCTGATACTCACCTCTCTCTGACATCTTCAGCTGTTTCACTTCTCCTCAGGGGGGCAAGGCTGTGTCTCTCTGCTTACTCACTACTTCTTCTCCTGTGAATAGTTCTTACTGGAAAGTGAACTCACAGCTCTATGTTCACAAGCTGCATCTCCACCAATGAGCCACAGCTTATAATGATGTAGATAGGATTCGGTATTCTTGACCTCTATTGCAAGGAATGAACCTAGAAGCAGATTATACATGTCCTTAGAGATACATTATATATAATATACATGCAATGTAATTCTATGGTCCCTGTATACTGAAAAGAAAAAAGATTTTTTTTGTTCCTATAAAAGTAGTAAAAATAATAAGCAGCAACCAAAAAAAGTTTAATTTTCCCTATTTTTGTGAGTTTCCCCAGGTCTTGAACCCTCCACCTCAACATTACAGGCAGAAGCCTAAATTACTGAACCACAAGCTATGGTCGTATATCAGGGAGAATTTTGTGTACTTGATCTGTATTGCAGGCTCTGACTCCATAAGCAAATTATCTGAGACAGAGATATATAGTGCACAGCAGCGGATTTCTATATATTTTTATTCTAGAGGGAGAATAAGAGATCTTTTCATCCTCCCTGCCGCGGGAAATACGCATTTTATTGGTATGCATATTCCCGCTAAAAACTAGCATTTTGCAAGCGTAATTAGCTTGCAGAATGCTAGCGTTTTCCAAGCGATCTGTAGCATCGCTTGGAAAACTGATTGACAGGTTGGTTACACGAGTCACACATAGTGTTTGACAAGTGTGACCAACTTTTTACTATTGATGCCGCCTATGCAGCATCAATAGTAAAAAGAGCTAATGTTAAAAATAATAAAAAAAAAAAATAGTGATATTCTCACCTTCCGGCGGCCCCTGCAGCCTTCCTGGTCTTCGCGATGCTCCCAGCAACTCCCGTTCCCAGTGATGCCTAGCGACAATGACCCTGATGACGTAACATCACGCGAGACCGCTACGTCATCTGGGGTCATTGTTGCAATGCATCACTGGGAACGGGAGTTGCCGGGAGCGTCGCTGAGAGGCAGGAAATCTGCTGGGGCCGCCGGAAGGTGAGAATATAGCTATTTTTTTATTTTAATTATTGTTTTACCAGGGATGTGGTACCCAGGGCCTGAAGGAGAGTCTCCTCTCCTCCAGACCCTGGGTACCATCCGCACATGAACCGCTCACTTTGTGCATGGTGGGCATAGCCACATGCGGAAAGTAAGAGGTTCAATGCATTCCTATAGCGGCAGAACCGCTGCGATTCCGGAAAAAGAATGAACATGCTGCGTTTTTTTCCGCGATGCGTTTTTTCGCCGAAAAAAACGCAGCATGTGCACAAAAATTGCGGAATGCATTATAATAATAGGATGCCTAATGCATGTGTTTTTGCAACGGAAAACCGCCGCAAACACGCTAAAAAGACGCGAAAAATCCTGAACGTATGCACATAACTTAAATGTTGCACATTTTCTGCACAGAAATTCTGCTGTTTAACTACCAGGTAAGTGCATATGATTTCATGAGAACTGCTCCCTTGGTACATCTAACTATACGACTGAACTGTGCGGTTTGGTGCCCTTTTTTCTCTCTTGTCTTCTATGAAAAGCCTCAAAAACACATGTAAAAAAGCTGCAGTTACTTTTTTAAGTGCAGAGTCAAAACATTAAAAACACAGCTTCACATCTGCACCAAAAATTGTTTTTGAGTAGTTTGGTGCAGATTCTGCAGAAAACAAAAAACACAGTATTTCTGCTGTGTGTGAACACGGCCTTACAGACACATCAAAGCCGGATGTCATGTAGTGAAGCAACATAAAGATGAAAATGTTCTGACGGCTCCAACTGCGAATGAGGGAACAAAAAATACTGTAAATCCACAGGTTGCAACTAGAGATGAGCAGGACGCACAGATAACATTGCTCCAGCCCTGGATAATCAAAATCCGCCCCGGGGACGTCGGAAGGTTAGAGATTTGCGGCCTCCCGTACAGCCATCAGGTAGCTCTGACCTGGATGATTGACCGGAGTACCCTGGATAGAGCGGACAGTCCCGGATTTGGGTCTACACCCTGCAGTTTCGGGTGTCTTCTGAATGTCCCTCACTGCCACCTCCCCTCTGACATCTCCTCCTGCCAGGGGAAAAAGAATAGGCAAATGGGTGTGGATTGGAGTATGGCCAGGGGCGCGGCCAAAATTTGACGCAACGCGCTACGGATGCCGCAAGATTTGTCCTTCTTTCTGTTCTTCAAACTTTGGGAGGTTTGTGTCAGTATGACATTGTCCTGTACCCCAAGTGTCACTGTGTCATTGTCCTGTATCCCAAGTGTTAGCATGGTATTGTCCTGTACCCAAGTGTCACTGTCCAGTACCCCAGTGTCACCTTGTCATTGTCCTGTACCCCAAGTGTCAGCATGTTATTGTCCGGTAAACCCCAAGCATCAGTGTGTCATTATCCGGTACCTAAGTTTCACTATGTCATTGTACGTACCCCATTTTTCATGTTTCATTGTTCAGTACCCCATGTGTCACTGTGTCAATGTCCTGTACTCCACGTGTCATTGCCATTGCCCAGTACCCCAAGTGTCACTGTGTCATTGTCCGGTAGCCCAAGTGTCATTTTCGGTACCCCATGTGTCACTGTGTCATTGTCTTGTACCCCAAGTGTCATTCTCCAGTACCCCAAGTGTCACTGTCCAGTATCCCAAGTGTCACCGTGTCATTCTCCTGTCCTCCAATGTCACTGTGCATTGTCCTGTATCCCAAGTGTCACTGTATCATTGTCTTGTACTCCAAGTGTCACTGTCCAGTACCCAAGTGTCACCTTGTCATTGTCCTGTACCCCAAGCATCAGTGTGTCATTGTCCGGTACCCTAAATTTCACTGTGTCATTGTACAGTGCCCCAATTTTCACTGTGTCATTGTAAGGTACCCCATGTGTCACTGTATCAATGTCCTGTACTCCAAGTGTCATTGTCATTGCCCGGTACCCCAAGTTTCACTGTGTCATTGCCCGGTACCCCAAGTGTCACTGTGTCATTGTCTGGTACCCCAAGTGTCACTGTCCAGTACCCCAAGCATCAGTGTGTCATTGTCCTGTACCCCAAGTGTCACTGTGTCATTGTCCTGTACCCCAAGTGTCACTGTCCAGTACCCCAAGTGTCAAGATGTCATTGTCGTGTACCACATGTGTCACTGTGTCATTGTCATTGCCCGGTACCCCATGTTTCACTGTGTCATTGTCCGGTACCCCAATTTTCACTGTGTCATTGTCTGGTACTCCAAGTGTCACTATGTCATTGTCCTGTATCCCAAGTGTCATTCTCCAGTACTGCAAGTGTCATTGTCATTGTCTAGTACCGCAAGTGTCATTGTGTCATTGTTCAGTACCTCAAGTGTCACTGTGTCATTGTCCTGTACCTCAAGTGTCATTGTCCTGTACTCCAACTGTAATTGTCCTGTACCCCAAGTGTCACTGTGTCATTGTCTGGTACCGCATGTGTCACTGTGTCATTGTTCTGTACCCCAATTTTCACTGTGTCATTGCACGGTACCCCAAGTGTCACTTTTTCATTGTCCTTTACCTCAAATACGATATGATACAATACACTTTATTGATCCCGGGGGAAATTACAGTATTACAGCAGCAATACAAACAGCAGTCCATAAAATATTAGGACACAAATCTTGCACAGTTATACCAACATTACATAATAAATAAAAGTGGGTAGTTCAGGTGTATATAAGTCACTGTTAATTGACATTAGTACACCAGCCATTAGTCATTATTTTCTACCACCCTTAGGAAATTATTATACATCCCCATAGCAGTAGGTACAAACGATTTCCTGAATTTCTCCTTCTTGCACCTTAGTAGGATTAGACGGCTGCTGAATGTGCTCTTCTACTTCAAGAACAGCTCGTATAGGGGGTGTGTAATATTATTCATTATAGCCCTACACTTCTTCTGAATTCTATCCTCCAATACCTCTTCAAAAGAGTCAAGATGGAGGCCAACAGCTGCACTTGCCTTCTTGATAAGTTTGTTGAGTTTATTAGTGTCAGCTACTCGCACACTACTGCCCCAGCAAATGATAGCAAAAAAGATGGCGCTTGCTACAACGGACTGGTAGAACATCTCCAGCATTTTATTGCACAAATTGAACGATCTGAGCTTCCGAAGACATGACATTGTTTGGTACCCCAATTGTCACTGTGTCATTGTCCTGTACCCCAAGTGTCATTGTCAGGTACTCCAAGTGTTGTTATTGTTATTGTCCTGTGCCCCAAGGGTCAGTGTCATTGTCCTGTACAAAAAATGTCAGCATGTTATTGTCCTGTGCACCAAGTGTCAGTATCCTGTACCCCAAGTGTCATTGTCATTGTCCTGTACCCCAAGACTAGATATGTTGTCATACAGGGATACTTTTTAAATTTCTGTAACAATGTATGAGATGACTTATCTTATTATTACAGGAAACCTACAGTCCAGGAAAAAAAAGAAAAAATAGAATGGCACTAAGAAACAGTCTACTTACTGGTGGACCCGTGGAAGCGTGTTAAAAGCGAAACGGCCGTAGTCTTGTTCTTTTGTCTGCATGCTTGCACTTGTCCTGCCCTCACAAACCTTGTCCATGTAAACTTTTCTTAAATAAAGGACTTAGGTTTTTATAATACGGTAAACAGAGTGTTGCTGTTTTTTTTTATTTTTTGGATTGCCTACAGTCCAGGAGCCACCTGCCAAAAACCAGTAATCTGTATCAGTCACTGTCCATTCAGCGGCAGGTTACAATAATGACCGCCTGCTCAATGACAGTCATTTCTCAGGCTGATTGCTAAAGAATAATTACATATTTTCATGCTCATGAAAGCAACTACCCCCATCATTTCTGACTCTGACAGTTCATTTTCAGGACTCCCTCTACTGGGAATAACTACTGACGCCATTTCTCATGTAATCGTATATATGACTGGACAGGCTTTCGGCACATCTGCCATTTATAGTCTCGTCGTGGCTATTTAAGTCCTATGTAGTGCAATGCCTTCAGGGCAAGAGCCAGAAATCATTATGAATCTATATATCTTTTTTAGAGCTTTCAAACACATTTTTTATGTGTATATATATTTTTCTTTGAGGATTATTAACATTTCTAAACATAATGCATCACTATTATATTGTTGTATACATACATTTATATCTTTGATAAAATCTCCAAAGCACTGCACAGGAGATGGTGCCTCTAGTGGTCATGTTCTAACATTACCAACATTTTATTTTTACTTCTGCAGTATAAAATAATCATCTTTTTCATTATATATGTAAATATTTAACTAAAGTAATTTGCATAAATATATATATATACAGTATATATATATATATTAGATTTTTTTTTTGTTTATTTATTTATTTTTTCCCCAACACATCTGGGTCTTCATTCTGGTAGAACTCGCATTAGTCTTCATTCCCTGGAGATTTCATTTAACAAGCTGGTATAAAGAAAATACTTTGTCATACGCTCTTAACATGTTCACACCTGAATGACTTCTATACTGTGCAAGAACCATAATTCATGTCTGCATGTGTGTAACAACAGGTTGGAAATATTTTTTTCCTGTCCGCACTAATAAATTATTTTTCATTTCTTTTTAAGTGGATTTATTTTTTACTTTTGAGTATGTATTTTTTTCTCTTTGCATAACCTATTGTTTTTGGGGGTTTTTATTACATTTTTCTTATTCGTTTACTATTTTTTTTCAGAGAGTGAGGCTACTGACAAAAATACCAAAATTAAAGAATAGGGCAGAAAAAAAATAATCTTGTAAAAAAAAATCTAATAGATCCAAAAGGGGTCAACAGGATCTATCAGCATTCATTGGGATTAGATGCACCAAAGTTATCTATAGGCTAAACCATGAATATTAGATCCGAGGAGCACCCCTGTGAATTAGATAACTGTAGGGGCTGCGATGAGGATGGTGGCCCTTTACTTACTTATCCTACACAGCACCATAAATTTGGTAATGGTTGTGCCTGTTATTGCTGCTCAATACAACTCGGTGCCATTCAATGAATAAGACCTAGTCGCCATATTAGGCACAATCACCTAGTGTTAGGTGCCGATTTCTGAACACGGACTTCTCCCGGAAGCCTGTTTTAGTGCAGAGAGAGGGATATTCTGTGGGGGTACTGTGGTTGCCTTGGCAGCCCCCTAGCCCTTACTACGACCATTATATAGACCATTTTATATTTCAAGAAAATAATTTTTTCAGGTTGTCTGTGTTTTATTTACAATTTGACTATGAGATTAGTAATAGGGGCGTCTTATTGATGCCTCTCATTACTAACCCCCCCAACTATTACCCCATATGCCGCCACTACAGGGCAGTTGGAAGAGCAAGGCTATGTGCCAGAATTGGCGGCTCTTACAGAGGCGCATTTTCTGGGGCGGCTGTGAGCTGATATTATTAGCTGGGAGGCCAGTATCCATGGCCCCTTCCTAGGCTAATAATATCAGCCCTCAGCTGTCTGCATAGCCATTGCTGGCTATAAATTATAGGGGAACCCCACGCCATTTTTTTCACCTTAATAATCTTTAATTACATACAAGTCCCATAATTTGTACACACTACTAATTGTATTGGTCACTGATATCTATATATCTACCTATTCTCCATCTACTTACTGTATGTAAACCATGCCTTATATCCTGTCGGCTCCTGCACTGATTTTACAGAAGCAGAAAAATGAATTACTGACTATTCTTCTATCTATATATCTATATATCTATGTATGTGATATAAATACATATATATGTGTGTGTCACTGACATGTATATACACTGCTCAAAAAAATATGGGGAACACTCAAATAACACATCCTAGATCTGAATGAATGAAATATTTTCATTGAATACTTTGTTCTGTACAAAGTTGAATGTGCTGACAACAAAATCACACAAAAATCATCAATGGAAATCAAATCTATTAACCAATGGAGGCCTGGATTTGGAGTCACACCCAAAATTAAAGTGGAATGTAATATCCTTAAAACAAGTCAAAATGATGCTCAGTAGTGTGTGTTGCCTCCATGTGCCTGTATGACCTCCCTGTGCCTGTATTGTGGAGCCCAGCTGCGACTGAATTCATATCTCCCAGAAGGGTGCACAGAAGGAATTTACCACTAGAGGTCTCAATATACATTCACACACCTTCACCCATCCCTAGGACCACCACAGGGAGCTATATAGTGATATAAAAGGAGGGTGAAGCCAGGAATGTTGAGCAGAGTCAGGTTGGAGAAGGCTGCAGCAAGGAGTAGAGCTCAGCTCAGACAGAGCCAGCGTGTGTAATCGTATTAGGGCCAGAGTAGGCCGAAGGCGAGTGGAAGAAGAAGTAGTAGAAGGGGTAGAGGAGCCTAATCAGCTCACCTCAACGAGTACATACCGGACGACGGGTCCGAGCCTACAGGGATCTTCACGACCCGGTAGGAGACACCGGAAACCTGAGGACTACAGGTCTCAGGAGCCTTATAGAGCTGATACGTAACTGGGTCAGGAGGACGGAGTCAGGCAGGATCCGCCCTCAAAGGCCCTGTCCTTTCAAGAGAAGGCCCTACCACAAGGTCAGCCGGGCGTAGGACAGAGACAAACTCAGGCCTAGCTTCATGCAGGTCAGAGACTTATTATAGGGAACAGGAGGCCACACACCTACTCAGTGGAGGAATCTGGATGTGCACCCTTCACCCTACAGTGCTCCGGGGAGTGCCTGCAACATCTTCAGTAAAGGTACCAAAGTGACTTATGTGTGTGTCTACCTTATTACCCCTACTGCCGGGATCCCCTCTGTCCTGCATGCCTACACATCTATCTGCCCTGAAGGACTCAGCCTCACTTGTGGGAGGCCTAACATCTAGCTGCACAACACCAACCCTTCAGTGGATCTGCACAGCAGCGCTGGTCACCCTGACCAGGTATCACAGGTGGCGTCACGAACATTCATATAAACATTTAATCCCCTGTAAATACATCCCATTTCCAGTGAACGCCCAGGGCCACGGTCCGAGCTACAGCTACCGTGACATCCCCCATAGAAGTCGACGGGCTCTGTGCAGAGTACCCCACAGCCCTGACGGGCGGCTCAGTATGACCTCCCTACAACGCCTGGGCATGCTCCTGATGAGGTGGCGGATGATCTCCTGAGGGATCTCCTCCCAGACCTGGACTAAAGCATCCGCGAACTCCTGGACAGTCTGTGGTGCAACGTGATGTTGGTGGATGGAGCGAGACATGATGTCCCAGATGTGCTCAATCGGATTCAGGTCTGGGGAAAGGGCGGGCCAGTCCATAGCTTCAATACCTTCATCTTGCAGGAACTGCTGACACACTCCCACCACATGAGGTCTGGCATTGTCCTGCATTAGGAGGAACCCAGGGCCAACCGCACCAGCATATGGTCTCACAAGGGGTCTGAGGATCTCATCTCGGTACATAATGGCAGTCAGGCTACTTCTAGCAAGCAAATGGAGGGCTGTGCAGCCCTCCAAAGAAATGCCACCCCACACCATTACTGACAAGCGGTGGATGCCGCGTCGGACGGGAGAGACCAGTGCTTCAGTCCCCAACTACTCTGACTGGTTGAGAACCACTCATCTCCTACATTTGATTGTATTAAGAATATAAGTTATATCTAGAGCCTTTCTGGCCTTCTCTCCTACATTTGGATCCCATTTGAGACAATGCCCTAATTAGGGACGTTTACTCAAGAATCCAAATAAACAACCACAAAAGGAATTTTCCCACCTGAAGGCATACTGCCTTCTCATTCATACTATTCCTTCGACACAAGCAGTCGGATTGACAAAGGTCCCTGTTGGACCGAAACGTTTCCTCCATCTGTACTTCCATTTGTACCGTGACTGCAATAAATCTGGAATTTATCTTCTTAAGTTGAGTGCCAAGTTTATCTATTCACAATATTTGGTTGGGAAACCTACTTGTGCACCATCACGGTAGTGCTACGATATATTTTCACCCCACACCATTACTGACCCACTGCCAAACCGGTCATGCTGAAGCATGTTGCAGGCAGCAGATCACTCTCCATGGCGTCTCCAGACTCTGTCATGTCTGTCACATGTGCTCAGTGTGAACCTGCTTTCATCTGTGAAGAGCACAGGGCACTAGTGGCGAATTTGTCAATCCTGGTGTTTTGTGGCAAATGCCAAGCGTCCTGACGGTGTTGGGCTGTGAGCACAACCCCCATCTGTGGACGTCGGGCACTCAGACCATCCTCATGGAGTCGGTTTCTAACCATTTGTGCAGACACATGCACATTTATGGCCTGCTGGAGGTCATTTTGCAGGGTTCTGGCAGTGCTCCTCCTGTTCCTCCTTGCACAAAGGCGGAGGTAGCGGTCCTGCTGCTGGGTTGTTGCCCTTCTACGGCCCCCTCCACGTCTCCTGGTGTACTGGCCTGTCTCCTGGTAGCGCCTCCAGCCTCTGGACACTACGCTGACAGACACAGCAAACCTTCTTGCCACAGCTCGCATTGATGTGCCATCCTGGATGAGCTGCACTACCTGAGCCACTTGTGTGGGTTGTAGAGTCCGTCTCATGCTACCACGAGTGTGAAAGCACAACCAACATTCAAAAGTGACCAAAACATCAGCCAGAAAGCATTGGTACTGAGATGTGGTCTGTGGTCCCCACCTGCAGAACCACTCCTTTATTGTGTCTTGATAATTGCCAATAATTTCCATCTGTTGTCTATTCCATTTGCACAACAGCATGTGAAATTGATTGTCAGTCAGTGTTGCTTCCTAAGTGGACAGTTTGATTTCACAGAAGTTTGACTTACTTGGAGTTATATTCTGTTGTTTAACCCCTCTCTGCCATCAGACGTACTATTCCGTCCATGTGACCCTGGACCTAATTCCCATGGACGGAATAGTACGTCATGGGCGATCAGCTGCGCTCCCGAGGGGAGCGCAGCTGATCGCCGCCGGGTGTCAGCTGATTATCACAGCTGACACCCGTGACTGTGTGTCAGGAGCGGTCACGGACCACTCCCGGCACATTAACCCCTGGCACACCGCAATCAAACATGATCGCGGTGTACCCGGGCACAGGGGAGGATCGCGCAGGGGCTCCTGCGCGCCCCCCTGAGACCCTCAGAGCAGCGCGATGTGTCGCGCTGTTCCGAGGGTCCGTCCTCCCTCCAGGTCCCCGGATCCAAGATGGCGCCGGGGTCCTGCAGGGAGGCGGCTTCCTCAGTGCCTGCTGAGAGCAGGCACTGAGAAGCCCGCAACACTGCCAGAGCGATCGCTGGTGTGACAGAGTGCTGTGCACACTGTCACACCAGCGATCTGATAAAATACAGTGATGTCCCACCCTGGGACAAAGTAAAAAAGTAAAAAAAATAAAAATAAAAAGTGGTAAAAAAAATCATAAAAAAAAAAAATATTCCCCAATAAATTCATTCTTTCCTGTAAATAAAAAAAACAAAACAATAAAAGTACACATATTTGGTATCGCCGCGTCCGTAACGACCCCCCCTATAAAACTGTCCCACTAGTTAACCCCTTTAGTGAACCCCTTAAAAAAAAAAAAAGAAAACGAAGCAAAAAATCAATGCTTTATCATCATACCGCTGAACACAAAGTGGAATAACACGCGATCAAAAAGACCGAGATAAATAACCATGGTACCGCTGAAAACGTAATCTTGTCCCGCAAAAAACGAGCCATCATACAGCATCATCAGTGAAAAAATAAAAAAGTTATAGTTTGCAGAATAAAGCGATGCAAAAATAATAATTTTTTATATAAAATTGTTTTCATTCTATAAAAGCGCCAAAACATAAAAAAAATGATATAAATAAGGTATCGCCGTAATCGTACTGACCCGAAGAATAAAACTGCTTTATCAATTTTACCACACGCGGAATGGTACAAACGCCTCCCCCAAAAGAAATTCATGAATTGCTGATTTTTGTTCATTCTAACCTCCCAAAAATCGAAATAAAAAGCGATCAAAAAATGTCACGTGCTCAAAAATGGTACCAATAAAAACGTCACCTCGTCCCGCAAAAAATAAGACCTCACATGACTCTGTGGGCCAAAATATGCAAAAATTATAGCTCTCAAAATGTGGTGATGCAAAAAACTATTTTTTGCTATAAAAAGCGTCTTTTAGCGTGACAGCTGCCAATCATAAAAACCCGCTATAAATAGTAAATCAAACCCCCCTTTATCACCCCCTTAGTTAGGGAAAAATAATAAAATAAAAAAAATGTATTTATTTCCATTTTCCCGTTAGGGTTAGGGTTGCGGCTAAAGTTAGGGTTAGTGTTGGCGCTAACGTAGGATTAGGATTAGGTGGATATGTTAGGGTGTTAGGGTAGTTGTGGTTAGGGTTGGGACTAGGGTAGGGTGTGTTGGGGTTAGGGTTGGATTAGAATTGTAGGTTCTGTGTTAGGCACATCAGGGGCTCTCCAAATGTGACTAGGCGTTGATCTTAATTCCAGCAATTCTGCGTTGAAAAAGTTCAAAGGGTGCTCCTTCACTTCTGAGCTCTGCCATGCGCCAAAAACAGTAGTTTTACTCCCGCAATGGGGTATCAGTGTACTCGACCACAAGAGTTATTGGCAATTTTGTCTCCTATTTCTTCTGTTACCCTTGGGAAAATAAAAAACTGGGGGCGACAAAATCATTTTTGTAAAAAAAAAATGATTTTTTTGTTTTTACGGCTGTATGTTATAAAACTTCTGTGAAGCACTTGGGCTTCATAGCGCTCACCACACTTCTAGATAAGTTCCTTGTGGGGTCTATTTTCCAAAATGGGGTCACTTGTGGGGGGTTTCCACTGTTTAGGCGCATCAGGGGCTCTCCAACTGCGACATGACGCCACCAGACCATTCCATCAAAGTCTGCAATCCAAAACGTCACTACTTCCCTTCCGAGCCCCGACGTGCGCCCATACAGTAGTTTACTCCCACATATTGGGTATCAGCGTTCTCAGGACAAATTGGACAACAACTTTTGGGGTCCAATTTCTCCTGTTACCCTTGTGAAAATAAAATATTGGGGGCGAAAAAAATCATTTTTGTAAAAAAAAAAAGGATTTTTTATTTTTACGGCTGTACGTTATAAACTTCTGTGAAGCACTTCGGGGTTCAAAGTGCTCACCACACATCTAGATAAGTTCCTTGTGGGGTCTATTTTCCAAAATGGGGTCACTTGTGGGGGGTTTCCACTGTTTAGGCGCATCAGGGGCTCTCCAAATGCGACATGACTCCCCCAGACCATTCCAACAAAGTCTGCAATCCAAAACGTCACTACTTCCCTTCCGAGCCTCGACGTGCGCCCATACAGTAGTTTACTCCCACATATTGGGTATCAGCATACTCAGGACAAATTGGACAACAACTTTTGGGGTCCAATTTCTCCTGTTACCCTTGTGAAAATAAAATATTGGGGGCGAAAAAATCATTTTTGTAAAAAAAAAAGAGATTTTTTATTTTACGGCTGTACGTTATAAACTTCTGTGAAGCACTTTGGGGTTCAAAGTGCTCACCACACATTTAGATAAGTTCATTGAGGGGTCTAGTTTCCAAAATGGTGTCATTTGTGGGGGTTTCCACTGTTTAGGCAGATCAGGAGATTTCCAAACACGACAGGGCATCCAGCCAATTCTGCGTTGAAAAAGTCAAACGGCGCTCCTTCCCTTCCAAACTCTGCCATGCACCCAAAGAGTGGTTTACTCCCACATATGGGGTATCAGCGCACTCAGGACAAATTGCACAATAACTTTTGGAGTCTTGTTACCCTTGGGAAAATAAAAATTGGGGTGAAAAGATCAATTTTGTGGAAAAAATATGATTTTTTAATTTTACGGCTCTACGTTATAAACTTGTCTGAAGCACTTGGGGGTTCAAATTGCTCACCAAAGATCTAGATAAGTTCCTTAGGGGGTCTAGTTTCCCAAATGGGGTCACTTGTGGGGGGTTTCCACTGTTTAGGCACAGCAGGGGCTCTCCAAATGCAACATGGCGTCCAATCTCAATTCCAGCCAATTTTGGTTGGAAAAAGTCAAATGGTGCTCCTTCCATTCCGAGCTCTGCCATGCGCCCAAACAGTGGTTCCCCCCAACATATGGGGTATCAGCGTACTCAGGACAAATTGGACAACAAATTTTGTGGTCCAATTTCTCCTGTTACCCTTGGGAAAATAAAAAATTAGTGACTAAGAGATAATTTTTGTGGGAAAAAAATAGGATTTTTTATTTTCATGCCCGGGCATTATAAACTTGTGTGAAGCACTTGGGGGTTAAAAGTGCTCACCAAAGATCTAGATAAGTTCCTTAGGGGGTCTAGCTTCCAAAATGGGGTCACTTGTGGGGGTTTCCACTGTTTAGGCTCATCTGGGGCACTACAAACGGAACATGACCCCCATCAATGTTTGCATTCCAAAACGTTACTGCTTCCTTTCCAAGCCCTGCCGTGCGCCCAAACAGTTTCCCCCCCCCACATATGGGGTATCAGCGTACTCAGGACAAATTGGACAACAACTTTTGGGGTCCAATTTCCTTGGGAAAAATCAATAATTTGGGACTAAAAAATCATTTTTGTGGAAAATTGTTGTTTTTTTTTTTCACACCCAGGCATTATAAACTTTTGTTAAACACTTTGGGGTTCAAAGTGCTCACAACAGATCTAGATAAGTTCCTTAGGGGGTCTAGTTTCCAAAATGGTGTCACTTGTGTGGGGTTTCCACTGTTTAGGCGCATCAGGGGCTCTCCAAACACGACATGGCGTCCAATCTCAACTCCAGCCAATTTTAGTTTGAAAAAGTCAAACGGCGCTCCTTCCCTTACGAGCTCTGCCGTGTGCCCAAACAGTGGTTTTCCCCCACATATGGGGTATTGGCGTACTCAGGAGAAATTGCACAACAACTTTATCTGCCCATTTTCTCCTTTTACCCTTGTGAAAATAAAAAAAAGTTTGTAAAAGATCATTTTTGTGGCTAAAAAGTTAAATATTAATTTTTCCTTCCACGTTGCTTCAGCTCCTGTGAAGCACCTGAAGGGTTATTAAACTTCTTGAATGTGGTTTTGAGTACCTTGAGGGGTGCAGTTTTTAGAATGGTGTCACTTTTGGGTATTTTCTGCCATATAAACCCCTCAAAGTGACTTCAAATGTGAGGTGGTCCCTAAAAAAATGGCTTTGTAAATTTTGTTGTAAAAATGAGAAATCACTGGTCAACTTTTAACCCTTATAATTTCCTAACAAAAAAAAATTTTGGTTCCAAAATTGTGCTGATGTAAAGTAGACATGTGGGAAATGTTATTTCTTAACTATTTTGTGTGACATATTTCTCTGTTTTAAGGAAAAAAAATTCAAAGTTTGAAAATTGCAAAATTTTCAAAATTTTCGCCATATTTGCGTTTTTTTTCAAAAATAAACGCAAGGTATATCGAAGCAATTTTACCACTATCATGAAGTACAATATATCACGAGAAAACATTCTCAGAATCGCGAAGATCCGTTGAAGCGTTCCAGAGTTATAACCTCATAAAGAGACAGTGGTCAGAATTGTAAAAATTGGCCCGGTCATTAACGTGCAAACCACCCTTGGGGGTGAAGGGGTTAGGTGTTCCCTTTATTTTGAGCAGTTTATATATGTTTTGTATGTGTATATTTCTATTATATCTTTTCTATTATAACATGTCAGCGTGATTTTACTGTAGCCGCATATGAATTTCCGGCTTTTCAAAGGGCAACAGTGCGTAAAAATCGGACAGTACTCGCATGGTGCGAGTGCTGTGCGATTTTTTTTCCCGCATCCATTGACTTGCATTGGCAAGTCTCGTCCAAAATACGCAGCAAATCGCTGCATGCTGCATTTTTTTTCTCAGTCCGATTTCAGCTGAGAAAAAAATTGCAGATGAGATGTCACCCATTGAATAACATTGGTCTGAGTGCAATCTGATTTTGATCGGATTGCACTTGTCCGTATTTCTCGCAAGTGAGTATGAGCCCTTACATGAAAAAACACTTTTGGTCCATTCGTTTTTCTTGGTGAAAAACAGACAGTACTCAGATGACACGTGGATGGCATCCAAGCAGTATTTGTTGTTTTGTTTTTACTTGAATGGGTGACTTTGATCTGTATACTGGATCCAACTAGGACGTCTCCATTTATTTTCTAAAACTGGAGACATGTCCTAATTTGATCTGATTTGTGGATCAAAGTAGCAAAAATGAGCATGCGGATATATCAATTAGGAAACGGTCAAAACCAGGAGTGGAACAATCAGAGGAAAAGTATAGTAGAAACTCGTCACCACTTCTGTATTTATCACCCACTCCTGGTTTTGGCTTGCAAATACCGATGTAAAAAACTCATCAAATACTCAATGTGTGAATGTGGCCTTGAAGTTAACGTGTTCCTGTTTTGTCTGTTAGGCCACATGCACATGTTGAGTATTTGGTCAGTATTTTAACTCAGTATCTGCCAAAACTAGGAGTGGGTGATAAATACAAAAGCGGTGACGTGTTTCTATTATACTCAGTCCTCTGATTGTTCCACTCCTGGTTTTGGATTATAAATACTGAGGTAAAATACTGGCCAAATACTGAACGTGTGAACTTGGCCTTTAAAAAAAAAACGGACAAAACACAAAAAAAACTGACTCGTGGAAGAGTCCGAATGCTGACGATTTTCATTGATGGTCTCTACCACTTCCAGAGTGCAGTGATAGCTTCGGCCCTTTCCCTACGCTCGTTGAGTTCATCCCATGTGTGTAGGTGCATTATTAATGAATTTCCTCCACTTATGTTACCTGCAAGAAAGCGCCCAGCTCCCTGCTCCTAATGCACTGTCCTACTTTCTTACACAAACCTATCACATTTCCTCAGTCACTGCAGTAATCAAAACCCAGCACCGTCACTCCCACAGCGAGACCGGCGCTGCACTTGGCTCAGGCTGGGACTTCCAAGTATCGGATTGTGCTGTCACTGAGATAGAAATCTACTTCTGTTAATGAGCAATGCGACAGAGGAGGATGAATGGCTCTGTTCTAAGTGCCCATTACCATACGCAGAGCCTTCATGAAGATAAAGCTGGGGATGTGTGTATGGCCCATATACTGTATCTAAGAATTCTCATCTAACAATCTGATTTTCTTCATGTCTGAAATTGACATAAGCATATTCTGAAAAGTAGACACAGGCCCCGATTCATCAAGACTGGTGTTTTGTACTCCAGTCCTGATGAAGAATGCACGGTAGGAAGATGAGCTAAATTCAGTAAGAGGCGCATCTTTCATTTTACGTGCGCAACTGCAAAATACGCACCCTGTAGATTTCTGTCGTAATTTACGAAATGATGAATTTATCTATAGAAAATTAAATATGTACAAAAGTTGGCTTAAAAAACGCCAAAAGTTGCATTTGTAAGTTGTGCAAAAATTTTCTAGCAATTCTTCAAATAGTTTCTCACCAGAATTCTTGCAAAAACTGTTTGATGAATCGTCCCCTATGTATCCACCCAAAAAACACTCTAGGGTAACTGACATATCGTCTATATGAGAGAGGGGGTAAAAAAATTCCCAAAAACGACTGGAGAGTCCGTTGCAGGTAAAAGCGTAACAACTTTATTTTAAAAATGTGCAGGTAACAGGCATGGGGAAACAGTGGACAATTACACATAGAAGTAAAAACAGAAATGCAAGAGGGGCGCACAGGGACAGGTAAGCCAATAAATCTCACAGCTTATCGTCTATCTAAGATATACATACCTTGTAATGTCTTCACATCCCGTTCCGTCCAGATGTGTCCAGATCCCAGAATTCCAAGTGGCCAAAGTTCACCGACCGCCATATTGGGACACCGAAGTGATGGGTGTCTTAATATGCAAAATGCTGGTGGTACCAGCCTCTTGCACGGTACCATCAGCAGAATACCGTCGCACCACACACACACACACACACACACACACACACTGTATACGCCGTACGCACCACACACACACACACACACTGTATACGCCGTACGCACCACACACACACACTGTATACGCCATACACACACACTGTATACGCCGTACGCATCACACACACTGTATATGCCGTACACAGCCTCTTCCGCGGTACTACCAGACAGCAGACAAGGGGGATAGCATATGGGGTAGACAGGTAAAAAAAAGGAGCACAGACGGGAGAAGTCAGTACATGGGGAAAGAGAGAGTGGATAGGTGGGTGAGCACATGGGGGGGAGAGGTTCTCAATGCTGCAAAGCCTGCCCCCATCGTGACATTACTGCCCTCCCGATGCGATACCAACGGGCCTCCATCTACAGTATGGCCAAAAATTTTGAAAATGACACAAATATTATATTTTCACATGATCTGCTGCCCTCTGGTTTTTATGTGTGTTTGACAGATGTTTTTATCACAGACAGAAATATAATTGCAAACATATGAGTAACAAAAGCTTATATTGACAGTTAGAATGAGTTAATGCAGCAAATCAATATTTGCAGTGTTGACCCTTCTTCTTCAGGACCTCTGCAATTCTCCCTGGCATGCTCTCAATCAACTTCTAGACCAAATACTGACTGATAGCAGTCCATTCTTGCACAATCAATGCTTTCATTTTGTCAGAATTTTTAGGTTTTTGTTTGTCCACCCGTCTCTTGATGATTGACCACAAGTTCTCAATGGGATTAAGATCTGGGGAGTTTCCAGGCCATGGACCCAAAATCTCTATGTTTTGTTCTCTGAGCCATTTAGTTATCACCTTTGCTTTATGGCAAGGTGCTCCATCATGCTGGAAAAGGCATTGTTGATCGCCAAACTGCTCTTGGAGGGTTGGGAGAAGTTGCTCTTGGAGGACATTCTAATACCATTCTTTATTCATGGCTGTGTTTTTAGGCAAGACTGTGAGAGAGCCGATTCCCTTGGCTGAGAAGCAACCCCACACATGAATGGTTTCAGGATGCTTATCAGTTGGCATGAGACAAGACTGGTGGTAGCGCTCACCTTGTCTTCTCCGAATGAGGCGTTTTCCTGTTGTCCCAAACAATCGAAAAGGGGATTCATCAGAGAAAATAACTTTACCCCAGTCCTCAGCAGTCCACTGCCTGTACCTTTTGCAGAATATCAGTCTGTCCATGATGTTTTTTCTGGAGAGAAGTGGCTTCTTTGCTGCCCTCCTTGAGACCAGGCCTTGCTCCAAGAGTCTCCGCCTCACAGTGCGTGCAGATGCACTCACACCTGCCTGCTGCCATTCCTGAGCAAGCTCTGCACTGCTGGTAGCCCGATCCCGCAGCTGAAACACTTTTAAGAGACGGTCCTGGCTCTTGCTGGTCTTTCTTGGGCGCCCTGGAGCCTTTTTGGCAACAATGGAACCTCTCTCCTTGAAGTTCTTGATGATGCGATAGATTGTTGACTGAGGTGCAATCTTTCTAGCTGCGATACTCTTCCCTGTTAGGCCATTTTTGTGCATTGCAATGATGACTGCACGTGTTTCTTTAGAGATAACCATGGTTAACAGAAGAGAAACAATGATGCCAAGCACCAGCCTCCTTTTAAAGTGTCCAGTGGTGTCATTCTTACTTAATCATGACAGATTGATCTCCAGCCATGTCCTCATCAACACCCACACCTGTGTTAATGGAGCAATCACTGAAAAGAGGTTAGCTGGTCCTTTTAAGGCAGGGCTGCAATGATGTTGAAATGTGTTTTGGGGGATAAAGTTAATTTTCTAGCCAAATATTGACTTTGCAAGTAATTGCTGTTAAGCTGATCACTCTTTATAACATTCTGGAGTATATGCAAATTGCCATTAGAAAAAGTGAAGCAGTAGACTTTGTAAAAATTAATATTTGTGTCATTCTCAAAACTTTTGGCCATGACTGTAGTATGTTATATTCGTTACATTAGTATCTGATCTGGGCTCAGGATTATAGTAGTTATATTCTTGTACATAGAAGGCAGCATTATAGTAGCTATATTCTTGTACATAGGGGCAGTATAATAGTAGTTATATTCTTGTACATAGGGGCAGTATTATAGTAGTTATATTCTTGCACATAGGTGCAGTATTATAGTAGTTATATTCTTGTACATAGGGGTAGCATTATAGTAGTTATGTTATTGTATATAGGAACATTATTATAGTAGTTATATTCTTGTACATAGGAGCAGTATTATAGAAGTTATATTCTTGTACATAAGGACAGTATTATAGTAGTTATATTCTTGTACATAGGGACAGTATTATAGTAGTTAGATTCTTGTACATTTAGGGCAGTAATATAGTAGTTATATTCTTGTACATAGAGGACAGAATTATAGTAGTTATATTCTTGAGGCAGTATTGTAGCAGTTATATTGTAGTAGTTATATTTTTGTATATATGGGCAGTATTATAGTAGTTGTATTCTTGTACATAAGGGGCAGTATTATAGTAGCTATAGTCTTGTACATAAGTGACAGTATTATAGTAGTTATATTCTTGTACATAGGGTGCAGTATTATAGTAGTTATATTCTTGTACATATGAGGCAGTATTATAGTAGTTATATTCTTGTACATAGGGGCAGTATTATAGTAGTTATATTCTTCTACATAGGGGCAGTATTATAGTAGTTATATTCTTGTACATAAGGGGCAGTATTATAGTAGCTATAGTCTTGTACATAGGTGACAGTATTATAGTAGTTATATTCTTGTATATAGGGAGCAGTATTATAGTAGTTATATTCTTGTACATAAGGGGCAGTATTATAGTATAGTCTTGTACATAGGTGACAGTATTATAGTAGTTATATTCTTGTACATTTAGGGCAGTAATATAGTAGTTATATTCTTGTACATAGAGGGCAGTATTATAGTAGTTATATTCTTGAGGCAGTATTGTAGTAGTTATATTGTAGTAGTTATATTCTTATATATAGGGACAGTATTATAGTAGTTATATTCTGTTCTATTTTTATTTTTTATTTTTTCTATTTTTTTTTATATTCATTGTGAAGTAACCTTTGATCCTCCCACTCTTTCCCTCCTCATCACTAGCCCCTGATCCCACCCCAATAACACTTTCTTTACTCAAGGTATACCAACCTACCTCCTCCCCTCACCGCAGCTCTGCTAGTTCTGTCACACCCCCACCTCCGGATCTGTCACACCCACACTGTGTTAATGGAGCAATCACTGAAAAGAGGTTAGCTGGTCCTTTTAAGGCAGGGCTGCAATGATGTTGAAATGTGTTTTGGGGGATAAAGTTAATTTTCTAGCCAAATATTGACTTTGCAAGTAATTGCTGTTAAGCTGATCACTCTTTATAACATTCTGGAGTATATGCAAATTGCCATTAGAAAAAGTGAAGCAGTAGACTTTGTAAAAATTAATATTTGTGTCATTCTCAAAACTTTTGGCCATGACTGTAGTATGTTATATTCGTTACATTAGTATCTGATCTGGGCTCAGGATTATAGTAGTTATATTCTTGTACATAGAAGGCAGCATTATAGTAGCTATATTCTTGTACATAGGGGCAGTATAATAGTAGTTATATTCTTGTACATAGGGGCAGTATTATAGTAGTTATATTCTTGCACATAGGTGCAGTATTATAGTAGTTATATTCTTGTACATAGGGGTAGCATTATAGTAGTTATGTTATTGTATATAGGAACATTATTATAGTAGTTATATTCTTGTACATAGGAGCAGTATTATAGAAGTTATATTCTTGTACATAAGGACAGTATTATAGTAGTTATATTCTTGTACATAGGGACAGTATTATAGTAGTTAGATTCTTGTACATTTAGGGCAGTAATATAGTAGTTATATTCTTGTACATAGAGGACAGAATTATAGTAGTTATATTCTTGAGGCAGTATTGTAGCAGTTATATTGTAGTAGTTATATTTTTGTATATATGGGCAGTATTATAGTAGTTGTATTCTTGTACATAAGGGGCAGTATTATAGTAGCTATAGTCTTGTACATAAGTGACAGTATTATAGTAGTTATATTTCTTGTACATAGGGTGCAGTATTATAGTAGTTATATTCTTGTACATATGAGGCAGTACTATAGTAGTTATATTCTTGTACATAGGGGCAGTATTATAGTAGTTATATTCTTCTACATAGGGGCAGTATTATAGTAGTTATATTCTTGTACATAAGGGGCAGTATTATAGTAGCTATAGTCTTGTACATAGGTGACAGTATTATAGTAGTTATATTCTTGTATATAGGGAGCAGTATTATAGTAGTTATATTCTTGTACATAAGGGGCAGTATTATAGTATATCCATCCAAAAAAAGGCTGCACTCAAGCATACTAAAGCATGACAACATAGAATATATGAAATTTTGAATAGCAATATGGCTTTGGAATATAAGGAAAAATTTGAGACGCTTAGTATAAACATTTGGCCAAACATTTTAAAGCTCAACAACCATCGTCAAGGTGGTCTCAATTCTGTTGAGTCCCTAACCTAATGTGAACATACCTCTATTAGGCTGATATCTGAATTTCTGGGCGAATATGCACCTCTGTCAGTAATGCCTGCATATATGGGTAAAGTAGGGAGCCGGTGTAATTAAAATCACCACCTGGTGGGAGCGGAGTGCTCGGTCAGCAAGCTAACATTCAAAAGACAAAAAACCTGACTGGCACTTCCAGACTAATGTGAACTAGGTGCAAACCAAAGGGAGCTACCCTCATGTAAAACATCCAAAAAAAGGCTGCACTCAAGCATACTAAAGCATGACAACATAGAATATATGAAATTTTGAATAGCAATATGGCTTTGGAATATAAGGAAAAATTTGAGACGCTTAGTATAAACATTTGGCCAAACATTTTAAAGCTCAACAACCATCGTCAAGGTGGTCTCAATTCTGTTGAGTCCCTAACCTAATGTGAACATACCTCTATTAGGCTGATATCTGAATTTCTGGGCGAATATGCACCTCTGTCAGTAATGCCTGCATATATGGGTAAAGTAGGGAGCCGGTGTAATTAAAATCACCACCTGGTGGGAGCGGAGTGCTCGGTCAGCAAGCTAACATTCAAAAGACAAAAAACCTGACTGGCACTTCCAGACTAATGTGAACTAGGTGCAAACCAAAGGGAGCTACCCTCATGTAAAACATCCAAAAAAAGGCTGCACTCAAGCATACTAAAGCATGACAACATAGAATATATGAAATTTTGAATAGCAATATGGCTTTGGAATATAAGGAAAAATTTGAGACGCTTAGTATAAACATTTGGCCAAACATTTTAAAGCTCAACAACCATCGTCAAGGTGGTCTCAATTCTGTTGAGTCCCTAACCTAATGTGAACATACCTCTATTAGGCTGATATCTGAATTTCTGGGCGAATATGCACCTCTGTCAGTAATGCCTGCATATATGGGTAAAGTAGGGAGCCGGTGTAATTAAAATCACCACCTGGTGGGAGAGGAGTGCTCGGTCAGCAAGCTAACATTCAAAAGACAAAAAACCTTTGTTGCACATAGTTCACATTTAGTCTGGAAGTGCCAGTCAGGTTTTTCTTTGTTGATGTTATGGACACGTGCACTAGCTCCACCAGGTGGTGATTTTAATTACGGACTCCCTACTTACCATATATGCAGCGCATTATGGGAAGAGGGCATATTGCCCGAATTCAAATATCACCTAATAGAGGTATGTTCACATTAGTTAGACATCAACAGAATGAGACCACCTGACATGGTTATGAGCTTTAAAATGTTTGGCCAACAAAGGGGTTTTATAAAGCGTCCAAAGTTTTACTTAATTCAAAGCATATGACATCAAAATTCATAATTCTATGTGTCAATGCTTTGTACTTGAGTGCAGCCTTTTTTGGATGTTTTACATGAGTAGCTCCCTTTGGTTTGCACCTAGTTCACATTAGTCTGGAAGTGCCAGTCAGGTTTTTGTCTTTTGAATGTTAGCTTGCTGACCGAGCACTCCGCTCCCACCAGGTGGTGATTTTAATTTACACGGCTCCCTACTTTACCCATATATGCAGCATTACTGACAGAGGTGCATATTCGCCCAGAATTCAGATATCAGCCTAATAGAGGTATGTTCACATTAGGTTAGGACTCAACAGAATTGAGACCACCTTGACGATGGTTGTTGAGCTTTAAAATGTTTGGCCAATGTTTATACTAAGCGTCTCAAATTTTTCCTTAATTCCAAAGCCATATTGCTATTCAAATTTCATATATTCTATGTTGTCATGCTTTAGATGCTTGAGTGCAGCCTTTTTTGGATTTTTACATGAGGGTAAGCTCCCTTTGGTTTGCACCTAGTTCACATTAGTCTGGAAGTGCCAGTCAGGTTTTTTGTCTTTTGAATGTTAGCTTGCTGACCGAGCACTCCGCTCCCACCAGGTGGTGATTTTAATTACACGGCTCCCTACTTACCCATATACAGGCATTACTGACAGAGGTGCATATTCGCCAGAAATTCAGATATCAGCCTAATAGAGGTATGTTCACATTAGGTTGGGACTCAACAGAATTGAGACCACCTTGACGATGGTTGTTGAGCTTTAAAAATGTTGGGCCAAATGTTTATACTAAGCGTCTCAAAATTTTTCCTTATATTCCAAAGCCATATTGCTATTCAAAATTTCATATATTCTATGTTGTCATGCTTTAGTATCTTGAGTGCAGCCTTTTTTGGATGTTTTACATGAGGGTAGCTCCTTTGGTTTGCACCTAGTTCACATTAGTCTGGAAGTGCCAGTCAGGTTTTTGTCTTTTGAATGTTAGCTTGCTGACCGAGCACTCCGCTCCACCAGGTGGTGATTTTAATTACACCGGTCCCTACTTTACCCATATATGCAGGCATTACTGACAGAGGTGCATATTCGCCCAGAAATTCAGATATCAGCCTAATAGAGGTATGTTCACATTAGGTTAGGGACTCAACAGAATTGAGACCACCTTGACGATGGTTGTTGAGCTTTAAAATGTTTGGCCAAATGTTTATACTAAGCGTCTCAATGTCTATTTAGCCTACTATAACAAATTCTATTGTCTGTACTTGAATTTCTGGCAATATGCCATCATGCTAATGCAAAATTCATATATGGTAGCTAGGTGGTGTGTCAATTAAGCACTTTACTGTGGAGGTGCTCGCAGAAATTCGAACAGCCTAATATTCCTGTTGGACTCCGATTTGAACTAGGTGACAAGGGCCTAAGTAAAACTCCCAAATTTGGTTGCACCAACATATTATCAAACTAAAATGATTTAGTCATGCTTGGAATAGGACCATGGTCGATAGTTAAATTTGGTCCATCAGTTTTATAGCTCAAAATAGTCTTGTACATAGGTGACAGTATTATAGTAGTTATATTCTTGTACATTTAGGGCAGTAATATAGTAGTTATATTCTTGTACATAGAGGGCAGTATTATAGTAGTTATATTCTTGAGGCAGTATTGTAGTAGTTATATTGTAGTAGTTATATTCTTATATATAGGGACAGTATTATAGTAGTTATATTCTGTTCTATTTTTATTTTTTATTTTTTCTATTTTTTTTTATATTCATTGTGAAGTAACCTTTGATCCTCCCACTCTTTCCCTCCTCATCACTAGCCCCTGATCCCACCCCAATAACACTTTCTTTACTCAAGGTATACCAACCTACCTCCTCCCCTCACCGCAGCTCTGCTAGTTCTGTCACACCCCCACCTCCGGATCTGTCACACCCACACCTGTGTTAATGGAGCAATCACTGAAAAGAGGTTAGCTGGTCCTTTTAAGGCAGGGCTGCAATGATGTTGAAATGTGTTTTGGGGGATAAAGTTAATTTTCTAGCCAAATATTGACTTTGCAAGTAATTGCTGTTAAGCTGATCACTCTTTATAACATTCTGGAGTATAATGCAAATTGCCATTAGAAAAAGTGAAGCAGTAGACTTTGTAAAAATTAATATTTGTGTCATTCTCAAAACTTTTGGCCATGACTGTAGTATGTTATATTCGTTACATTAGTATCTGATCTGGGCTCAGGATTATAGTAGTTATATTCTTGTACATAGAAGGCAGCATTATAGTAGCTATATTCTTGTACATAGGGGCAGTATAATAGTAGTTATATTCTTGTACATAGGGGCAGTATTATAGTAGTTATATTCTTGCACATAGGTGCAGTATTATAGTAGTTATATTCTTGTACATAGGGGTAGCATTATAGTAGTTATGTTATTGTATATAGGAACATTATTATAGTAGTTATATTCTTGTACATAGGAGCAGTATTATAGAAGTTATATTCTTGTACATAAGGACAGTATTATAGTAGTTATATTCTTGTACATAGGGACAGTATTATAGTAGTTACATTCTTGTACATTTAGGGCAGTAATATAGTAGTTATATTCTTGTACATAGAGGACAGTATTATAGTAGTTATATTCTTGAGGCAGTATTGTAGCAGTTATATTGTAGTAGTTATATTTTTGTATATATGGGCAGTATTATAGTAGTTGTATTCTTGTACATAAGAGGCAGTATTATAGTAGCTATAGTCTTGTACATAAGTGACAGTATTATAGTAGTTATATTCTTGTACATAGGGTGCAGTATTATAGTAGTTATATTCTTGTACATATGAGGCAGTATTATAGTAGTTATATTCTTGTACATAGGGGCAGTATTATAGTAGTTATATTCTTCTACATAGGGCAGTATTATAGTAGTTATATTCTTGTACATAAGGGGCAGTATTATAGTAGCTATAGTCTTGTACATAGGTGACAGTATTATAGTAGTTATATTCTTGTATATAGGGAGCAGTATTATAGTAGTTATATTCTTGTACATAAGGGGCAGTATTATAGTAGTTATAGTCTTGTACATAGGTGACAGTATTATAGTAGTTATATTCTTGTACATTTAGGGCAGTAATATAGTAGTTATATTCTTGTATATAGAGGGCAGTATTATAGTAGTTATATTCTTGAGGCAGTATTGTAGTAGTTATATTGTAGTAGTTATATTCTTATATATAGGGACAGTATTATAGTAGTTATATTCTGTTCTATTTTTATTTTTTATTTTTTCTATTTTCTATTTTTTTTTATATTCATTGTGAAGTAACCTTTGATCCTCCCACTCTTTCCCTCCTCATCACTAGCCCCTGATCCCACCCCAATAACACTTTCTTTACTCAAGGTATACCAACCTACCTCCTCCCCTCACCGCAGCTCTGCTAGTTCTGTCGCACCCCCACCTCCAGATCCTGCATTTAAAAGTCTTTAGATTGCTTAAATTTTTTTTTGGCTTACCCTTTAGTATAAAGGCAGACACTTACTTACCACTGGTGTGAAGCCTGTGCAGTGACCAAGGCTGCAGTGCTGGATGCAGGGGTGCTGCCTAATCGCTGTTGCACCATTTGCTAGCATGATCGCTAGGCCCGTGTGTTGTGACGCCTTTCCACACTATTTGACGATATCTTGAGATGACCAACTCAGTCAAGATTTAGCTTGTTGGACTGTTTTAGCCGGAGTGTTCTACAATGTGGATCTGGATTACTTACTAATCTCATATTGGTTTTGAATATTACTCAGAGTGCATTCCAGTTTCCAAGTAACTCCTTGAAAGGATTGGTGACTGATGGTGAAAACTGCCACACAGCGGACCCTCTCATGATCGTCTTCGATGTTCACATGTCATACACCAGTACACCTATATAACACACCACTGCCGTACATATTGCTGCCATGAGGGTGGCTGTCACCTTTGTTTAGAGATCATGAGGGCCGAACACAATCCCCCAGTTATTCTTTGGAGGAGAACATCAAGTGACATGTGGCCTCAAATCTTTTAATCACAATTACGGGGCTAAAACCCAGAGGTAATCTAGACTTACCTTAATATAGAAAGCACCGGTGGTACAAACTCAGCACTGCTGTTCCACAGAATGGATATAGGTACTTACTACTGATGCAGAGGCAAGGCACGGTGAGTCTTTTCATGTTCTTGCACATTTTTCCTATTGACTATTAGGATTGCTACTTTCAATAGGTGGCACTAGAATTCTAGTCTTCTTCCTCTATGAAGAGGCAATTTGTATATTTAATTTCCAGAGGAGCATTGCATGGCCTATAAGTCTCCTTACACTGGCATGTCAGGCATGTCACCCTCCACATGGAGAAATGTTACCCCTTCAAACCCAGAAGTCTCTCATTCAGTCAAATGAAATCTTGTGCTTTGCGCTGAGGAAGGGCAACAACCCGAAACACGTGTCTGGAAATTGAGATTCTGGTTTGGCTTTTATCCTACGTCGTATGGCAAAACTCATTAAAGGGTCGATACTGACTTTTAGGATTGCTACTCCCAATAGGCTGCACTATAGTTCGAGTCTTCTTCATCTCTGAAGAGGCAATTTACAGATATATATTTTGGAGGCATTTCTGACTTTGTAGCATCTTTCCCACTGCCTAAAACTTGTTCAGGATTAATGATGTTCTCAATGCTGAGAAATGCAGGCAGACACTCATCCGTCAAGCAGTACCATCAAGGAGGCGTCCGACTGGCTCCAAATTTATATTGCAGCAGGACAGTGATCGCAAACATACAGCTAATGTCATTTATAAGGAAAACTGAAAAAACTGAGTGCGAATATACCTAGAAAAAAACAGTGCTGTTTTGAAAGCCCAGGTATTTATATCAATATTGATGTGATATAGAGTTTTCTCTTTTTCATTCACTTTGCATTTTGTTAATTGATAAAAATAAGTAAAAAATAATAAAAATAATCTATTAACAAGTGCTCGCTATTCGAGCACCCGCGATACTCTATGCATACCCGAGCACACTAGGCAAACTCGAGTAACGAGCACTTGTGCTCATCACTACTATTAACACATCAATTTTTGAAAGCATTTGTCCTTTGCAGCATTTTTTCCACATGTGCCTACAACTTTGGCACATAACTATCAGATATTCAGATATATACAGTATCTATAATATAACGCTAGTGTGTAGCCCTGGTACACAATACCAGGAGGATGAGTGGAGAGGTAACAGTTAAGGCTCTTCATAACATCACGTACACTTCGGACACACCCAGCAGGGGTGTGGAAGGGAGTGATTCAGTCAGTCAGTTTCCTGTCCTTGGACAGAGCAGACGTGTCCAGTCTGAGCCTGTTAGCATTTTCAGAAAGTGGAGGCTAGTACAGGTGGTCTAGTTCACCTCAGCCTAGTCAGAGCTGTGCCCCACTGGAAGACAGACTGAGATATCTAATAAGAGTCAAGCAAATCGAAGGGCAAAGGGGAAGAGAACAGAGAAGTGCCATAGGTCAAGGATACCTGCACATTGTAACCGGTCACTGGAGACCGAAGGATCACTATAGCTCCAAGCATAGTGGTAAGAAGCCCAGAGACTTGCCGGACCATAGGTAGCGGTGAGCAGCCCCGAATAGTCAGTACGTAACTGGGGTCAGAGGAAGTGAGGACCTTGAGTCAGTGCACGACAAGATAGGAATTCAGCTTTCTCACAGGAAGGCTCCAACCACAAAACTGACCGGGCAGAACAGCTTTGGAATAGCTGGAATCGTAGAGGGAACTACGCTGCAGGCTGGTTGTACTCATCGTGTTGAAAGTAAAGGAGGCCCCTAACTTGCTTAACCGTTGCCTCAAAGCTCATCCTCCATCAACCCCATCAGCCTCCCTGGGACCTGCCTTACCATCTTGCAAGTAAAGGTATGGAAAGACGCTGACCGTGTGAGACTGAGTTATTAATTGCATGCCTGCACAATCCCTATATAAACTACCGACCTGAGGGAAGAGTCCCACCTGTAGGGGACCCGTCATCTAGCTGCCTCACCATCCCCTCAGAGATCTACAGCAGCGCTGGTACAAATTACCAGAAGACTACAGGTGGCGTCACGAACTGTATATAAATCTATCCCCTGTAAATATTCCCCCCAACATACGCCAGACCGCCAGGGCCACAGACCGAGCCACCGCTACCTGTGACAATCCCCATAGACTTCCATGGGCTCGGCTCTGAGTACCCCATTGCCCTGGTAACCCACAATTTTGGTGGCGGGTCGACACAAAACTTTGGCGTCACGAACAGGATACGAAACTTGCAGCATTGCGAGCCCTGTGTGCCTGTGGAGTGTTTTGGCGAAAAAGACTGTTGCTGTTGTTTGGCGCCAAATACCGCCATATTTGCCGCCAGATTCACGCCCTAAGGCGCTGGAGAAGAAGGTGGGCGTACCTGAAAGAGCGCGCAAAGTCTTGGACACGCCCCCGGCTCTGACTCATCGGCAGGTCCTGCAACAGGAAGTGAACGCTCTGACATCAGAGCGCCTGCGACGAAGGTCCTGTTCCCACTGCGGTGCCTGTGAAGAAGCAGCGTTTGAAACCGGTAGGCTCCGTTTAACCAAGGGGCGCTAAGATGTGACAACAACCGGCTGACAGTGCGGCCCCAGCCGGAGTCCCCAATCCCGCACCGTCTGGTATTGTAGCCAGATGGGGCGCAGGCCCTGCACCCAGTCCGGTAGTCCCGATCATGCCACTAACGCTCCCATATATGCCTGGGGCGAAATGGCTTCCCCAGTACAGCGGTGAGCCAGGCACATTAGCAGGCTTCAAGCGGAAGTTATGCAGCATCCTAGAAATGTACTCCATGCCTGAGAGACAAAAAGCTGCTGTGCTGATAGGGCACTAACTGGCGCTGCTGAGAGGAAGTGGAGACTTGGGATACCGTTGATCAGGAGTCGGTACCTGCGATCTTCCTTAAGTTGCATGCCATATTTGAAGACCGCACAGAAACGGATCTCCGGATGGCCTTCTATCACTGTTCACAACAGCCAGGTGACAGCATCCGAGACTACGCTTGCCGACTACAAGGAGCCCTGAGAGCCCTCAAGCAAATTAACAATTTAAATGCTATCGACGAGAATAGAATGCTAAAAGAACAATTTATACAGGGATTGAGATCCCAAGAGGAACGCAGAACTGTAAATTGGTGGTCCTTAGACCATCCGGATGCTACCTTTGATGCCCTAAAGGACATGGCAATAAAAGGCTGCGGCCCCTGGGCAAACCCGAGGTGGCAACCCAACATCATCAGGCTGAAGTCACTCTGGAATCGGCAGTAACCCCCTTTTCCCCGCAAGTGGCTGAAGCCAAAGCGCAGGTGACACCTCCTAGTGAATTGGACTGTCTGCGCTCAGAGGTGCGCCAGCTGACTAAAAATCTGGCTGCTGTGATGAGTGCCCTGCAGCTGCGGAAAGAGGAGGAAGGGAAGATCTTGTTAGCTGACTGCCCAGAGGACGTTCCGTGGATGCACCGGAGAAGAAAGAAGACGTCGCCCCCCCGGAGGAGGACAACGCCACCCCCAGAGCGACCTCTGATCAGCACCCTCCTCGTCGAGAGATCATCTGTTATCGCTGCAACCGGAAAGGTCATCTGTCTCCACAGTGTCCTTTAAACGGGCAGAACCTGGGTCCAAGGGCCAACACCCAGGAGAATACCCGTCAGGCCCCCTAGAACTGGAACCGCAGGTATGTGGGCGGGCGACCCTACCTGTCTATTATTCTAGATGGTATTGCTGTTCCAGCATTGTTAGACACTGGGTCCCAGGTGACCCTAATACCTGATGCCCTATATACCAAGTACTGGTCAATGGACAGTCTTAAACCTCCGAGCCTTGACTTTACCGTGTATGCTTCTAATGGTCTTCCTGTAGAAGTACTCGGGACAAAATGTGTAGATGTAAAGGTGGGCAGAGAGGAGTTGAAAGACCAGGGGCTTCTGGTAGTAAAGACTGTAAATGAGGAGAATGGTTTAAATATAATTTTGGGTACTAACATTATCGGTAATTGTTTGGGAGAAGTTGTGTTCTTGCTCCAACAGCTCGCTGAGATTGCCCGACCAAGGCAGAAAGGAGTAATCCAAAGAGAGATCCGGGCCCTGGTGTGTCAGCAGCAAGCGAAGCTTACAGACGGCGAAATTGGTAATGTACGGGTCACTGACTCGGATCCTATTGTGATACCCCCAATGAGTGAAATGATCATTTGGTGCAGGGCAGCCATAGGTCTGAGAGGACAGAATTACCAAGCTGTAGTAGAACCCCACCATTCAGAACATAGACCTACACTTATGACTGCTAGAGGAGTAGTAGAAGTGGTGAATGGAAGAGTACCGGTACGGCTTCTCAATTGGGGAGATGATGAGGTAAACTTACCCCGTTATGCAACCATTGCTAAACTACATGCTGTTGACAATAATTCTATTCTCCCGACTGAGTCCTTAGACTCCCGCCAAATAGCGGAGGACAATGACCCAGCAACCGAGGTGGCGGAATGGTGTCAGCAACTCCATGTTGGGACGGACACCACTCCCGCTCACCAGAAGCAAGGGGTATTACGGGTGGTGCAAGAGTACGCCCAAGTGTTTAGCAAGAATCCACTTGATTTTGGGATAATTAAGGGAGTACAACATCATATCCCTACAGCAGTCATCCTCCCATCAAAGAGCGGTATAGGCCCATACCTCCAGCTCATTATCAGAAGGCTAAAGAAATGTTGAATGATATGAAGAAAGCCGGGGTGATAAGGGATAGTTGTAGCCCTGGGCAGCCCCTCTAGTTCTGGTTAAAAAGAAAGAGGGTAGTATGAGAATGTGTGTGGATTACAGGCAGGTGAACCGTATAAACACACAAGGATGCATACCCGTTACCACGTATAGAGGAATCATTAGCTGCTCTGAAAACGGCTAACTACTTTTCTACCCTTGATCTGACTAGTGGTTACTGGCAAGTGGCTGTGGCTGAGGAGGATCGTGAGAAAACGGCTTTCACCACCCCAATGGGGCTCTGTGAGTTCGACAGAATGCCGTTTGGGCTCAGCAGTGCCCCAGGAACATTTCAGAGAGTGATGGAAAATTGTCTGGGACATCTCAATTTTGAAACCGTGCTGCTATACCTAGACGACGTCATCGTGTATTCCAAGACATATGAGGACCATCTGAAACACCTGGCAGAAGTATTTGAGTCCCTGTCCAGGTACGGGATGAAGTTGAAACCCTCAAAATGCCATCTACTCAAACAGAAGGTACAATACTTGGGGCACATCGTCAGTTCGGAAGGAGTAGCGCCGGACCCAGAGAAAGTCACTGCCATCCAGAAGTGGCCGGAGCCGAAGAACCTTAAGGAAGTGCGACAGTTCCTGGGACTAACGGGTTACTACAGGAGATTCGTGAAAGATTACACGAAGAAGGCAGCTCCTTTACAGGACCTCCTGGTAGGACAATCCTTAAAGAGCAGAAACCCTCCCTTTAATTGGGGTAAAGAACAGGCTGAAGCATTCCAAAAGATGAAAGAGATCCTTACAGGTGATGAGATCTTAACCTATCCTGATTACAGCCAACCGTTCCTGTTGTACACCGACGCCAGTAATGAAGGTTTGGGAGCAGTTCTCAGTCAGAAGCAGAATGGCCAAGAAAAGTCATCGCATATGCCAGCAGAAAACTCAGGCCAACTGAAAGGAATCCGGAAAATTATAGCAGCTTCAAGCTGGAGTTTCTGGCGCTGGTCTGGGCCATTACTGAAAGATTTAAGCATTATCTGGCCTCTAATCGGTTCACTGCGTTTACAGATAACAACCCCTTAACGCACCTGGAAACCGCCAAGCTGGGCGCCATGGAGCAGCGTTGGATGGCTCGGTTGTCCAATTACCAGTTTACTATCAAGTACCGGGCAGGTCGAAAGAATGCTAATGCTGACGCGTTGTCCCGAAGGCCGCATGACTCTGACACGGAAGAAGAATCGGACGACCTGGAAGAAATTGAGCTACCTGCGTTCCATCGAAATGGGGTAGTCCACGAGCATCGAGTCCACAGAAAGCAGTATGGTGCAACATTAAATCCTTTACCCCATCACAGTTGGAAAGAGACTCAGGACAGTGATCCAGTGGTCAGCCGCATCAAGGAGTTGTTAAGACAGGAAGGCTCCTCTTTGGAAAAGGAAGCACCTATGTCAGCCAAGCTCCTGTGGAACGAGAAAAGCAGGTTGTTCCTATACCGTGAGAAGTTGTGCAGGAGATACGTCAACCCCAGAACCCATGAGATGGTCTGGCAAATCGTGGTCCCAAGGCAGACGTCCCAATGGTGTTGGAAGCATACCACGATCAAGCAGGACACTTTGGCTGGAGAAAGCTGGAGACCCTGTTGAGATGCCGGTTCTACTGGGTAGGGATGCGCAGCTCCATTGAGAGTGGTGTCGGAACTGTGGACCCTGTGGTCTCAGAAGGAAGGATACGGTAGTCAGAAGGCACCCCTGCAACCTATCCGGACGACTCGTCCTCTGGAGATTGTGGCCCTGGACCACGTCAAATTGTCGCCAAGTAGATCTGGATACTCATACGCCTTGACTATGGTGGAGCATTACTCCAGATTTCTGGTGGTTGTTCCAGTTAAGGACCAGACCGCAGTGACGGCCGCGAAAACCTTTCAAGCAAGCTTCTGCAGACCCGCAGGGTATCCGGAGCAAGTAGTAACCGATCAAGGACCTGCTTTCGAAGCTGATTTATTCAAGGAATTCTGTCACATGTACGGGTGCAAGAAAATTAGAACAACGCCATACCACCTCAAACCAACGGTCTTTGTGAAAAAATGAACCATATTGTCCTTGATTTGTTGAGATCCATACCGTTGGAAGACAGGAATCGATGGCCGGACTTACTACCTGATTTGGTTGATTTGTATAACCATATACCTGTCAGTTCCACTAACTGCACTCCAGCCTATCTTATGAGAGCAAGGCCCGGAAGACTACCAATGGATCTAGAACTTGGAGTGGTAGAACCGGAGGCAGACGACGCCGTTGAAAACTGGGACATCAATCGGCAAGAGCAATACAGAAGAGTACAAATCTGTGTAGAGGAAAGTCTCAACAAGGCACGGGAGAAACAGGAAGATGTTTACAACAGAAATGCTCCTGCCAAGCCTTTGATGCCTGGAGAGGTAGTATTAAAAAGAAAAAGGAAGATGCACAAATTGGATAATCAGTGGGAGCAAGAACCCTACGTCATACAAGATTCTAAATATGACAACAGAAAAGTTTGTGTCGTCAGTAAGGACGGAGGAAGAACAACAACCACTGTGTCCAGAGACCATTTGAAATTGTGTCCAGAACCCTTAAAATGTTGTGACAAGAACCCTGTCATCAATCAAAAAGAAAGGAAAGAAGAGGTCATACACACCGATCTGGGAGATTTTCCTGCGGATTGGCCTAGACTGGGAGATGCTGTAATAGTTCCAGTGTTGCAGTTTTATCAGCCACAAGAGGAAGTTTTACCTCCAGTTGTGCCCGTGGTGCCAGTCGAGCCCGTTCAGGAGTTACCCATTCCAGCAACACCTCAACCTGTGGAACCTCAAGAAGGATCATCTGAAGCAGCGCCCCATACTATGGGATCCCCTGGTGAAGCTGACTCAGACCGCCCAGCCATCAGTACGCTTGCCAGATCCATAGAAAGATTGAGGCAGTTCTATAGTTTGCCGTTACGCAGTGCAGACAGATCGCAACTTGATATACCTGAAGCTACACCACGTAGATCAGAGCGAATCACAAAAGGGAAGTTACCATTAGATATCAGCAGTGATTATAACGAATTGATGTGAATATTGTAAAAAGTCTATATATATGTGTTTTTCCCTATTATGTCTTCTAATGGACTCAGAGGCTGAGGACTGAGCCAGCCCAAAAACTGTATCTTGTAAATAGTTGCACTTTGTGCCTTTTAATGGTTTCACACGAAGCCTTGACTTACCTCTGAACAGAAAACCCGTGTGGTGTGGCACTGAGTGAGGTCTGCATTCGGATGTCCTGCAGCCCACCCAGGACCTACGTTGAAGGTTTGGTGCGGGTCCTTCACAAGTATATTGTCTATTTTTATGAACATGTTTATTTAATATTTGTATTTCTCTATAATGTTATTGTTCGCAACGTTTAAGACATCCTTACCTCCCGGATGGGACGAATTAATGTTGATGTTTTCATGCATAAACAAAATGTCTCTTTGTATTTTACAGCCCGGGAGTGCTGTCGTTTACCATGGGGGAATGTGTAGCCCTGGTACACAATACCAGGAGGATGAGTGGAGAGGTAACAGTTAAGGGCTCTTCATAACATCACGTACACTTCGGACACACCCAGCAGGGGTGTGGAAGGGAGTGATTCAGTCAGTCAGTTTCCTGTCCTTGGACAGAGCAGACGTGTCCAGTCTGAGCCTGTTAGCAGTTCAGAAAGTGGAGGCTAGTACAGGTGGTCTAGTTCACCTCAGCCTAGTCAGAGCTGTGCCCCACTGGAAGACAGACTGAGATATCTAATAAGAGTCGAGCAAATCGAAGGGCAAAGTGGAAGAGAACAGAGAAGTGCCATAGGTCAAGGATACCTGCACATTGTAACCGGTCACTGGAGACCGAAGGATCACTATAGCTCCAAGCATAGTGGTAAGAAGCCCAGAGACTTGCCGGACCATAGGTAGCGGTGAGCAGCCCCGAATAGTCAGTACGTAACTGGGGTCAGAGGAAGTGAGGACCTTGAGTCAGTGCACGACAAGATAGGAATTCAGCTTTCTCACAGGAAGGCTCCAACCACAAAACTGACCGGGCAGAACAGCTTTGGAATAGCTGGAATCGTAGAGGGAACTACGCTGCAGGCTGGTTGTACTCATCGTGTTGAAAGTAAAGGAGGCCCCTAACTTGCTTAAACCGTTGCCTCAAAGCTCATCCTCCATCAACCCCATCAGCCTCCCTGGGACCTGCCTTACCATCTTGCAAGTAAAGGTATGGAAAGACGCTGACCGTGTGAGACTGAGTTATTAATTGCATGCCTGCACAATCCCTATATAACTACCGACCTGAGGGAAGAGTCCCACCTGTAGGGGACCCGTCATCTAGCTGCCTCACCATCCCCTCAGAGATCTACAGCAGCGCTGGTACAAATTACCAGAAGACTACAGGTGGCGTCACGAACTGTATATAAATCTATCCCCTGTAAATATTCCCCCCAACATACGCCAGACCGCCAGGGCCACAGACCGAGCCACCGCTACCTGTGACAATCCCCATAGACTTCCATGGGCTCGGCTCTGAGTACCCCATTGCCCTGGTAACCCACAAATTGTGGTGGCGGGTCGACACACTAGGAGCGTCACTCTGTCTGAAGCCTTTATAGACTGCGCAAGCGCGACACGCCTGCGCAGTCTGGCTCCAGACAGAGTGAGGCATCCAGCGGTGAGAACTGTGTACGGTGCCGGAGATCGCGGTATGCATACTGGATGCATACCGCGATCTCCGGCACCATACTTACATACTTACCTGATCGGGAGGAGCGTTGTCGCGGCGCTTCTCTTCTCCCGGGGCAGGAGACCAGGAGTCGGATCGAGCATGCGCAATAGCGCTATCCGGCGCCATTTTGCTGAAGACACATTTATAGTGTGTCTTCAGCAATATGGCGACGGAACGCGCGGTATGGGCATGCGCGTACTCCGGCGCCGCTCTCCTCCCCCGGCGTCCAGCAGAACGGAACAGCGCTGGAGCACAGGTATGAAAGGTGAGTATAAATGTTTGTTTTTTTTGGGTATCTGTGCAGTTTAATAGCGGTGAGGGGGCCATGCATATCAGGTAGGGGGGTGAGGGGACCATGCACATCAGGGTTGGGGGGTGAGGGGACCATGCACATCAGGGTTGGGGGGTGAGGGGACCATGCACATCAGGATTGGGGGTGGTGAGGGGGCCATGCACATCAGGATTGGGGGTGAGGGGACCATGCACATCAGGATTGGGGGGTGAGCGGACCATGCACATCAGGGTTGGGGGGTGAGGGGACCATGCACATCAGGATTGGGGGGTGAGGGAACCATGCACATCAGGATTGGGGGGTGAGCAGACCATGCACATCAGGGTTGGGGGGTGAGGGGACCATGCACATCAGGATTGGGGGGTGAGGGAACCATGCACATCAGGATTGGGGGGTGAGGGAACCATGCACATCAGGATTGGGGGGTGAGCGGACCATGCACATCAGGGTTGGGGGGTGAGGGGACCATGCACATCAGGATTGGGGGGTGAGGGTACCATGCGCATCAGGATTGGGGGGTGAGGGAACCATGCACATCAGGATTGGGGGGTTGACGGGACCATGCACATCAGGATTGGGGGGTGAGCGGACCATGCACATCAGGATTGGGGGGGTGAGGGGACCATGCACATCAGGATTGTGGGGGTGAGGGGACCAGGCACATCAGGATTGGGGGGTGAGGGGGCCATGCACATCAGGATTGGGGGGGTGAGGGGACCATGCACATCAGGATTGGGGGGTGAGGGGACCATGCACATCAGGATTGGGGGGTGAGCGGACCATGCACATCAGGATTGGGGGGTGAGGGGACCATGCACATCAGGATTGGGGGGTGAGGGGACCATGCACATCAGGATTGGGGGGTGAGGGGACCGTGCACATCAGGATTGGAGTTGAGGGGACCATGCACATCAGGATTGGGGGCTGAGGGGACCATGCACATCAGGGTTGGGGGGTGAGGGGACCATGCACATCAGGGTTGGTGGGTGTGAGGGGACCATGCACATCAGGATTGGGGGTGAGGGGACCATGCACATCAGGATTGGGGGGTGAGCGGACCATGCACATCAGGATTGGGGGGGTGAGCGGACCATGCACATCAGGATTGGGGGGTGAGCGGACCATGCACATCAGGATTGGGCGATGAGGGGACCATTCATACCAGGATTGGGGGGTGAGGGGACCATGCACACCAGGATAGGGGGTGAGAGGACCATACATACCAGGATAAGGGGTGATGGGACCATGCACATCAGGATTGGGGGGTGAGCGGACCATGCACATCAGGGTTGGGGGGGTGAGGGGACCATGCACATCAGGATAGAGTGGTGAGGGGACCGTGCATACCAGGATTGGGGGGTGAGGGGACCATGCATATCAGGATTGGGGGGGGTGAGGGGGCCATGCACATCAGGATTGGGGATGAGGGGACCATGCACATCAGGATTAGGGTGAGCGAACCATGCACATCAGGGTTGGGGGTGAGAGGACCATGCACATCAGGGTTGGGGGGTGAGAGGACCATGCACATCTGGGTTGGGGGTGAGAGGACCATGCACATCAGGGTAGGGGGGGTGAGCGTGTCTCGACCACGCACCACAATTGTGGGTTTCCAGAGCAATGGGGTACTCAGAGCCGAGCCCGTAGAAGTCTATGGGATTGTCACAGGTAGCGGTGGCTCGGTCTGTGGCCCTGGCGGTCAGGCGTATGTTGGGGGGTATATTTACAGGGGATATATATATACAGTTCGTGACGCCACCTGTAGTCTCTGGTAATTTGTACCAGCGCTGCTGTAGATCTCTGAGGGGATGGTGAGGCAGCTAGATGTCAGGTCCCCTACAGGTGGGACTCTTCCCTCAGGTCGATAGTAATGATAGGGTAGTGCAGGAATGCAATCAAATAACACAGTCTCACACATCAGCATCTTTCCATACCTTTACTTCAAGTTGTTCAGGCAGGTCCCAGGGAGGCTGATGGGGTTGATGGAGGATGAGCTTTGAGGCAACGGCTAAGCAAGTTAGGGGCCTCCTTTACTTTCCAATGATGATGAGTACAACCAGCATGAAGCGTAGTTCCCTCTATAATCTCCAGCTTTTCCAAAGCTGTGCTGCCCGGTCAGTTTTGTGGTTGGAGCCTTCTTCTGAGAGAGCTGAGTTCCAATTCCTGTCGTGCACTGACTCAAGGTTCTCACTCTCCCTGACCCCAGTTACGTACTGACTCTTCAGGGGCTGCTTTCCGTTACCTAAGGTCCGGTAAGCCTCTGGGTTTCCTACCACCATGCATGAAGCTATGGTGATGCTTCGGTCTCCAGTGACCGGTAACAATGTGCAGGTATCCTATACCTATGGCACTTTTCTGTTCTCTTCCACTATGCCCTTCGATTTGCTCAGACTCTCAACAGATGTCTCAGTCCGTCTTCTAGTGGGGCACAGCTCTGACCAGGCTGAGGTGAACTGGCTCACCTGTACTGGCCTCCACTTTCTGAACTGCACAAAGACTGCACTTCCTAACTCCTTCGAGTCACTGACTGAACTGAACTCAGACTATTCAGCACTCCCCTCCACACCCCTGCTGGGTGTGTCCGAAGTGTACGTGATATCATGGAGAGCCCTTAACCGTTACCTCTCACTCATCCTCCTGGTATTGTGTACCAGGGCTACACATTCCCCCATGGTAAACGACAGCACTCCCGGGCTGTGAAATACAAGAGACATTTTTGTTTATGCATTAAACATCAACATTAAACATTAATTCGTCCCATCCGGGAGGTAAGGATGTCTTGAACGTTGCTAACAACACATTGAATATAGAAAAAATACGAAATATTAAATAAACATGTTCATAAATAAACGACAATATTCTTGTGAAGGACCCGCACCAAACCTTCAACGTGGGTCCTGGGTGGGCTGCAGGACATCCGAATGCAGACCTCACTCAGTGCCTCACCACACGGGTTTTATGTTCAGAGGTAAGTCAAGGCTTCGTGTGAAACCATTAAAAGGCACCTTAGTGCAACTATTTACAAGATAAGTTCTGGGCTGGCACAGTCCTCAGCCTCTGAGTCCATTATAAGACACATATATATATATATACTTTTTACAATATTCACATTAATTTGTTATAATTACTGCTGGTATCGAATGGGTATCTTCCCTTTTGTGATTCGCTCTGATCTACGTGGAGTAGCTTCAGGTATATTAAGTTGCGATCTGTCTGCACTGCGTAACGGCAAACTATAGAACTGCCTCAATCTTTCTATGGATCTGGCAAGCGTACTGATGGCTGGGCGGTGTGAGTCAGCTTCACCAGGGGATCCCATAGTATGGGGCGCTGCTTCTGATGATCCTTCTTGAGATTCCGTAGTTGAGGTGTTGCTGGAATGGGTAACTCCTGAACGGGCTCAACTGGCACCACGGGCACAACTGGAGGTAGAACTTCCTCTTGTGGCTGATAAAACTGCAATACTGGAATTATTACAGCATCTCCCAGTCTGGGCCAATCCGCAGGAAAATCTCCCAGATCCGTGTGTATGACCTCTTCCTTCCTTTCTTCTTGATTGATGACAGGGTTCTTTTCACAACGCTTTAAGGGTTCTGTACACAATTTCAAATGGTCTCTGGACACAGTGGTTATTGTTCTTCCTCCGTCCTTACTAATGATACAAACTTTTCTGTTGTCATATTTAGAATCTTGTACGACGTAGGGTTCTTGCTCCCACTGATTATCCAATTTGTGCATCTTCCTTTTTCTTTTTAATACCACTTCTCCAGGCATCAAAGGCTTGGCAGGAGCATTTCTGTTGTAAATATCTTCCTGTTTCTCCCGTGCCTTGTTGAGACTTTCCTCTACACAGATTTGCACTCTTCTGTACTGCTCTTGCCGATTTGTGTCCCAATTTTCAACGGCGTCGTCTGCCTCCGGTTCTACCACTCCAAGTTCTAAATCCATTGGTAGTCTTCCGGGCCTTGCTCTCATAAGATAGGCTGGAGTGCAGTTAGTAGAACTTACAGGAATATGGTTATACAAATCAACCAAATCAGGTAGTAAGTCCGGCCATCGATTTCTGTCTTCCAACGGTATGGATCTCAACAAGTCAAGGACAATATGGTTCATTTTTTCACAAAGACCGTTGGTTTGAGGGTGGTATGGCGTTGTTCTAATTTTCTTGCACCCGTACATGTGACAGAATTCCTTGAATAAATCAGCTTCGAAAGCAGGTCCTTGATCGGTTAATACTTGCTCCGGATACCCATGCGGTCTGCAGAAACTTGCTTGAAAGGTTTTCGCGGCCGTCACTGCGGTCTGATCCTTAACTGGAACAACCACCAGAAATCTGGAATAATGGTCCACCATGGTCAGGGCGTATGAGTATCCAGATCTACTTGGCGACAGTTTGACGTGGTCCAGGGCCACAATCTCCAGGGGGCGAGTCGTCCGGATAGGTTGCAGGGGTGCCTTCTGACTACCGTAGTCCTTTCTTCTGAGACCACAGGGTCCACAGTTCCGACACCACCTCTCGATGGAGCTGCGCATCCCTAAACCAGTAGAACCGGCATCTCAACAGGGTCTCCAGCTTTCTCCAGCCAAAGTGTCCTGCTTGATCGTGGTATGCTTCCAACACCATTGGGACGTCTGCCTTGGGGACCACGATTTGCCAGACCATCTCATGGGTTCTGGGGTTGACGTATCTCCTGCACAACTTCTCACGGTATAGGAACAACCTGCTTTTCTCGTTCCACAGGAGCTTGGCTGACATAGGTGCATCCTTTTCCAAAGAGGAGCCTTCCTGTCTTAACAACTCCTTGATACGGCTGACCACTGGATCACTGTCCTGAGTCTCTTTCCAGCTGTGATGGGGTAAAGGATTTAATGTTGCACCATACTGCTTTCTGTTGACTCGATGCTCGTGGACTACCCCATTTCGATGGAACGCAGGTAGCTCAATTTCTTCCAGGTCGTCCGATTCTTCTTCCATATCAGAGTCATGCGGCATTCGGGACAATGCGTCAGCATTAGCATTCTTTCGACCTGCCCGGTACTTGATAGTAAACTGGTAATTGGACAACCGAGCCATCCATCGCTGCTCCATGGCACCCAGCTTGGCGGTTTCCAGGTGCGTTAAGGGGTTGTTATCTGTAAACGCAGTGAACCGATTGGAGGCCAGATAGTGCTTAAATCTTTCAGTAATGGCCCAGACCAGCGCCAGAAACTCCAGCTTGAAGCTGCTATAATTTTCCGGATTCCTTTCAGTTGGCCTGAGTTTTCTGCTGGCATATGCGATGACTTTTTCTTGGCCATTCTGCTTCTGACTGAGAACTGCTCCCAAACCTTCATTACTGGCGTCGGTGTACAACAGGAACGGTTGGCTGTAATCAGGATAGGTTAAGATCTCATCACCTGTAAGGATCTCTTTCATCTTTTGGAATGCTTCAGCCTGTTCTTTACCCCAATTAAAGGGAGGGTTTCTGCTCTTTAAGGATTGTCCTACCAGGAGGTCCTGTAAAGGAGCTGCCTTCTTCGTGTAATCTTTCACGAACCTTCTGTAGTAACCCGTTAGTCCCAGGAACTGTCGCACTTCCTTAAGGTTCTTCGGCTCCGGCCACTTCTGGATGGCAGTGACTTTCTCAGGGTCCGGCGCTACTCCTTCCGAACTGACGATGTGCCCCAAGTATTGTACCTTCTGTTTGAGTAGATGGCATTTTGAGGGTTTTAATTTCATCCCGTACCCGGACAGGGACTCAAATACTTCTGCCAGGTGCTTCAGATGGTCCTCATATGTCTTGGAATACACGATAACGTCGTCTAGGTATAGCAGCACGGTTTCAAAATTGAGATGTCCCAAGCAATTTTCCATCACTCTCTGAAATGTTCCTGGGGCACTACTGAGCCCAAACGGCATTCTGTCGAACTCACAGAGCCCCATTGGGGTGGTGAAAGCCGTTTTCTCACGATCCTCCTCAGCCACAGCCACTTGCCAGTAACCACTAGTCAGATCAAGGGTAGAAAAGTAGTTAGCCGTTTTCAGAGCAGCTAATGATTCCTCTATACGTGGTAACGGGTATGCATCCTTGTGTGTTATGCGGTTCACCTGCCTGTAATCCACACACATTCTCATACTACCATCTTTCTTTTTAACCAGAACTAGAGGGGCTGCCCAGGGGCTACAACTATCCCTTATCACCCCGGCTTTCTTCATATCATTCAACATTTCTTTAGCCTTCTGATAATGAGCTGGAGGTATGGGCCTATACCGCTCTTTGATGGGAGGATGACTGCCTGTAGGGATATGATGTTGTACTCCCTTAATTATCCCAAAATCAAGTGGGTGCTTGCTAAACACTTGGGCGTACTCTTGCACCACCCGTAATACCCCTTGCTTCTGGTGAGGCGGGAGTGGTGTCCGTCCCAACATGGAGTTGTTGACACCATTCCGCCACCTGGGTTGCCGGGTCATTATCCTCCGCTATTTGACAGGAGTCTAAGGACTCAGCCGGGAGAATAGAATTATTATCAACAGCATGTAGTTTAGCAATGGTTGCATAACGGGGTAAGTTTACCTCATCATCTCCCCAATTGAGAAGCCGTACCGGTACTTCCATTCACCACTTCTACTACTCCTCTAGCAGTCATAAGTGTAGGTCTATGTTCTGAATGGTGGGGTTCTACTACAGCTTGGTAATTCTGTCCTCTCAGACCTATGGCTGCCCTGCACCAAATGATCATTTCACTCATTGGGGGTATCACAATAGGATTCGAGTCAGTGACCCGTACATTACCAATTTCGCCGTCTGTAAGCTTCGCTTGCTGCTGACACACCAGGGCCCGGATCTCTCTTTGGATTACTCCTCTCTGCCTTGGTCGGGCAATCTCAGCGAGCTGTTGGAGCAAGAACACAACTTCTCCACAACAATTACCGATAATGTTAGTACCCAAAATTATATTTAAACCGTTCTCCTCATTTACAGTCTTTACTACCAGAAGCCCCTGGTCTTTCAACTCCTCTCTGCCCACCTTTACATCTACACATTTTGTCCCAAGTACTTCTACAGGAAGACCATTAGAAGCATACACGGTAAAGTCAGAGCTCGGGGGTTTAAGACTGTCCATTGACCAGTACTTAGTATAGAGGGCATCAGGAATTAGGGTCACCTGGGACCCAGTGTCTAACAATGCCGGAACTGCAATACCATCTAAGATGATAGACAGGTAGGGTCGCCCACCCACATACCTGCGGTTCCAGTCTAGGGGGCCTGACGGGTATTCTCCTGGGTGTTGGCCTCGGACCCAGGTTCTGCCCGTTTAAAGGACACTGTGGAGACAGATGACCTTTCTGGTTGCATCGGTAACAGATGATCTCTCGACGAGGAGGGTGTTGATCAGAGGTCGCTCCTGGGGGTGGCGTTGTCCTCCTCCGGGGGGGCGACGTCTTCTTTCTTCTCCGGTGCTTCCACGGGACGTCTTCTGGGCAGTCAGCTAACAAGATCTTCCCTTCCTCCTCTTTCCGCAGCTGCAGGGCACTCATTACAGCAGCCAGATTTTTAGTCAGCTGGCGCACCTCTGAGCGCAGACAATCCAATTCACTGGGAGGTGTCACCTGCGTTTTGGTTTCGGCCACTAACGGGGAACAGGGGGTTACTGCCGGTTCCAGAGTGACTTCACCCTGATGATGTTGGGTTGCCACCTCAGGTTTGCCCAGGGGCCGCAGCCCTTTTATTGCCATGTCTTTTAGGGCATCAAAGGTAGCATCCGGATGATCTAAGGACCACCAGTTTACAGTTCTGCGTTCCTCTTGGGATCTCAATCCCTGGATAAATTGTTCTTTCAGCATTTTATTCTCATCAATAGCATTTAAATTATTAACCTGCTTAAGAGCTCTCAGGGCTCCTTGTAGTCGGCAAGCGTAGTCCCGGATGCTGTCACCTGGCTGTTGTGAACAGTGATAGAAGGCCATCCTGAGATCCGTTTCTGTGCGGTCTTCAAATATGGCATGCAACTTAAGGAAGATCGCAGGTACCGACTCCTGATCAACGGTATCCCAAGTCTCCACTTCCCTCTCAGCAGCGCCAGTTAGCTGCCCTATTAGCACAGCAGCTTTTTGTCTCTCAGGCATGGAGTACATTTCTAGGATGCTGCATAACTTCCGCTTGAAGCCTGCTAATGTGCCTGGCTCACCGCTGTACTGGGGAAGCCATTTCGCCCCAGGCATATATGGGAGCGTTAGTGGCATGATCGGGACTACCGGACTGGGTGCAGGGCCTGCGCCCCCATCTGGCGCTACAATACCAAGCGGTGCGGGATTGGGGCCTCCGGCCGGGGCCGCACTGTCAGCCGGTTGTTGTGACATCTTAGCGCCCCCTTGGTTAAACGGAGCCTACCGGTTTCAGACGCTGCTATTTCACAGGCACAGCAGTGGGAACAGGACCTTCGTCGCAGGCGCTCTGATGTCAGAGCGTTCACTTCCTGTTGCAGGACCTGCCGCTGAGTCAGAGCCAGGGGCGTGTCCAAGACTCTGCGCGCTCTTTCAGGTACGCCCACCTTCTTCTCCAGCGCCTTAGGGCGCGAATCTGGCGGCAAATATGGCGGTATTTGGCGCCAAACAACAGCAACAGTCTTTTTCGCCAAAACACTCCACAGGCACACAGGGCTCGCAATGCTGCAAGTTTCGTATCCTGTTCGTGACGCCAATTTTTTGTCTCGACCACGCACCACAATTGTGGGTTTCCAGAGCAATGGGGTACTCAGAGCCGAGCCCGTAGAAGTCTATGGGATTGTCACAGGTAGCGGTGGCTCGGTCTGTGGCCCTGGCGGTCAGGCGTATGTTGGGGGGTATATTTACAGGGGATATTATATACAGTTCGTGACACCACCTGTAGTCTCTGGTAATTTGTACCAGCGCTGCTGTAGATCTCTGAGGGGATGGTGAGGCAGCTAGATGTCAGGTCCCCTACAGGTGGGACTCTTCCCTCAGGTCGATAGTAATGATAGGGTAGTGCAGGGAATGCAATCAAATAACACAGTCTCACACATCAGCGTCTTTCCATACCTTTACTTCAAGTTGTTCAGGCAGGTCCCAGGGAGGCTGATGGGGTTGATGGAGGATGAGCTTTGAGGCAACGGCTAAGCAAGTTAGGGGCCTCCTTTACTTTCCAATGATGATGAGTACAACCAGCATGAAGCGTAGTTCCCTCTATAATCTCCAGCTTTTCCAAAGCTGTGCTGCCCGGTCAGTTTTGTGGTTGGAGCCTTCTTCTGAGAGAGCTGAGTTCCAATTCCTGTCGTGCACTGACTCAAGGTTCTCACTCTCCCTGACCCAGTTACGTACTGACTCTTCAGGGGCTGCTTTCCGTTACCTAAGGTCCGGTAAGCCTCTGGGTTTCCTACCACCATGCATGAAGCTATGGTGATGCTTCGGTCTCCAGTGACCGGTAACAATGTGCAGGTATCCTATACTATGGCACTTTTCTGTTCTCTTCCACTATGCCCTTCGATTTGCTCAGACTCTCAACAGATGTCTCAGTCCGTCTTCTAGTGGGGCACAGCTCTGACCAGGCTGAGGTGAACTGGCTCACCTGTACTGGCCTCCACTTTCTGAACTGCACAAAGACTGCACTTCCTAACTCCTTCGAGTCACTGACTGAACTGAACTCAGACTATTCAGCACTCCCCTCCACACCCCTGCTGGGTGTGTCCGAAGTGTACGTGATATCATGGAGAGCCCTTAACCGTTACCTCTCCACTCATCCTCCTGGTATTGTGTACCAGGGCTACACAAGCGGACCATGCACATCAGTGTTGGGGGGTGAGGGGACCATGCACATCAGGATTGGGGGGTGAGCGGACCATGCACATCAGGATTGGGGGGTGAGCGGACCATGCACATCAGGATTGGGCGATGAGGGGACCATTCATACCAGGATTGGGGGTTGAGGGGACCATTCATACCAGAATTGGGGGTGAGGGGACCATTCATACCAGAATTGGGGGGTGAGGGGACCATGCATTCCAGGATTGGGCGGGAGGTGACCATGCATACCAGGATTGGTGGGTGAGGGGACCGTGCATACCGGGATTGGGGGGGTGAGGGGACCATGCACATCAGGATAGAGTGGTGAGGGGACCATGCATACCAGGATTGGGGGGTGAGGGGACCATGCATATCAGGATTGGGGGGGTGAGGGGGCCATGCACATCAGGATTGGGGATGAGGGGACCATGCACATCAGGATTAGGGGTGAGCGGACCATGCACATCAGGGTTGGGGGTGAGAGGACCATGCACATCAGGGTTGGGGGGTGAGAGGACCATGCACATCTGGGTTGGGGGTGAGAGGACCATGCACATCAGGGTAGGGGGGGTGAGCGGACCATGCACATCAGGGTTGGGGGGTGAGAGGACCATGCACATCAGGATTGGGGGGTGAGGGGACCATGCACATCAGGATTGGGGGGTGAGGGGACCATGCACATCAGGATTGGGGGGTGAGCGGACCATGCACATCAGGATTGGGGGGTGAGTGGACCATGCACATCAGGATTGGGCGATGGGGGACCATTCATACCAGGATTGGGGGTTGAGGGGACCATTCATACCAGAATTGGGGGTGAGGGACCATTCATACCAGAATTGGGGGGTGAGGGGACCATGCATTCCAGGATTGGGCGGGAGGTGACCATGCATACCAGGATTGGTGGGTGAGGGGACCGTGCATACCGGGATTGGGGAGGTGAGGGGACCATGCATACCGGGATTGGGGGGTGAGGGAACCATGGATACCAAGATATGGATGAGCAGGTACCATGCATACCAGGATAGGGATGAGGGGGTACCATGCATACCAGGATTGGGTGATGAGGGGTCCATGCATACCAGGATGAGGAATGGGGTGCCATGCATACCAGATTTGGGTGGAGGTAGGGGACCATACATACCAGCATAGGATGAGGGGTACCATGCATACCAGCATAGGGATGAGGGGTACCATGCATACCAGGATAGGGATGAGGGGTGCCATGCATACCAGGATAGGAGGGGGGCATCACATACCAGCATGGGAGACCATATACCTTTAAAAATGCTTGCCATGGGACCATGCACATCAGGATTGGGGGGTGAGGGGACCATGCACACCAGGATAGGGAGTGAGAGGACCATGCATACCAGGATAGGGGGTGAGGGGACCATGCACATCAGGATTGGGGGTGAGGGGACCATGCATATCAGGATTGGGGGTGAGGGGACCATGCATATCAGGATTGGGGGTGAGGGGATCATGCACATCAGGATTGGGGGGTGAGGGGACCATGCACACCAGGATAGGGAGTGAGAGGACCATGCATACCAGGATAGGGGTGAGGGGACCATGCACATCAGGATTGGGGGGTGATGGGACCATGCATACCAGGATTGGGGGGTGAGGGGACCATGTATATTAGATTGGGGGGTGAGGGGGACCATGCATACCAGGATTGGGGGGTGAGGGGACCATGCATATCAGGATTGGGGGGTGAGGGGACCATGCATATCAGGATTGGGGGTGAGGGGACCATGCATATCAGGATTGGGGGTGAGGGGATCATGCACATCAGGATTGGGGGGTGAGACCATGCACATCAGGATTGGGGGGTGAGGGGACCATGCTCAACAGGATGGGGTGACGGGACCATGCACATCAGGATTGGGGTGTGAGGGGGCCATTCACATCAGGATTGGGGGGTAAGGGGACCATGCACATCAGGATTGGGGGGGTGAGGGGACCATGCATATCAGGATAGGGGGGTGAGGGGACCATGCACATCAGGATTGGGGGGTGAGGGGACCATGCATACCAGGATTGGGCAGGAGGGAACCATGCATACCAGGATTGGGGGGTGAGGGGACCATGCATACCAGGATTGGGGGGTGAGGGAACCATGAATACCAGGATATGGATGAGCAGGTAACATGCATACCAGGATAGGGATGAGGAGGTACCATGCATACCAGGATTGGGGGATGAGGGGACTATGCATACCAGGATGAGGAATGGGTGCCATGCATAGTAGATTTGAGTGGGGGTGAGGGGACCATACATACCAGGATAGGGATGAGGGGTGCCATGCATACCAGGATAGGAGGGGGCAGCACATACCAGAATGGGAGACCATGTACCTATAAAAATGCTTGCCACCCGGGCGTTAGAACGGGTTAATCACTAATATATATATATATATATATATATATATATATATTATGCTTTTAAGAATATTTCAGCCCATGGATCAGTTATAAATGTCCATTTTGCAAGGGTGCGAGAAAATTTCGCTATACGGATACCATGCGAATGACACACGGATATTTTGATGCGAGGAAATCGCATCCTCGCATTGAAAATGGATTACATACGGATCACTGTTCATGAAACTTTGATGCGATTCTCGGCCGTAAAAAATGGACCGATTTTTATACGTTATGTTGTGACTCCAGCCTTACACCATGTATAACACAGCCAACAACAGGGCTGTATGGGGTAGACTCTACTCCTGAGTCCGCTCTTTATGCGCACATTGTCATGAATTTGCTAGTAATTGCCCTACATGTAGATCTCTTTTCAAAGCTACCAAATGATGGTACTAGTTTAGTGACCCCTCTCTTTTTTTATTATAATGCCCAAACATGGTATTATAAAAGAGATCATTTAAAGCTGGCCATCATTTAAAGTCATCCATCTGGCTAATCGGTACTCGGACGCGTCCGCTCTTCGCCAGTCCTTACACTGGCTGCCCATTCATTATAGGATCCAATTCAAAGTACTTGTTCTCACCCATAAAGCTCTCCATACTGCAGCACCCCCCCACATCTCCTCCCTCATTTCTGTCTATCGGCCTAACCGACTGCTGCGCTTTGCAAACGACTTTCGACTAACCTCTGCACTAATCCGTACCTCCCACTCCCGACTCCAAGACTTCTCCCGCGCTGCGCCAATAATCTGGAATGCTCTACCCCAAGAAATTAGGACTATCCACAGTTTGCATTGTTTCAGGAGCTCCTTCAAAACATATTTGTTCAGAGCGGCCTATCACATTCACTAATCAAAGTCATTCTATGTGTAAGTGTGTGTGTGTAGCCCATTCACTATCTCCATCCATCCCTCACTCCCTCAAGATGGCTGGACCATCATTGTAAATGCACTATTGTATATACACACCTGTACTTTGTATCTCCCCCACCTCATTGTAGATTGTAATCTCTCATGAGCAGGGTCGTCTTATTTTGCTTTATTGTATTGTTAACGTTGTTACTTATGACTTGTGTTTTGAAACTGTTAAACTGTAAAGCGCTGTGGAATATGTTGGCACTATATAAATAAAGATTATTATTATTATTAAAGCTGAGACCCCTTAAGTTCCCCAATTTCCTGTCTCCACCATGATCAGGCTGCATTCAGGATTGCTACAGTCACAGTCTGAATGTGACCGCATAACAGTGCCATATTAAAAGCAATCCAGGGGGTCACATATTTATTATAAATGATCCTGCCTCATCGAATAGAGCAATGAAGACCACACAGATATGTTTCATGATGTTGAACCGGTTTTAATTGGTAAAATGAGCACTAGGGGTCACAATGGTGGGGGCATGCTTTTCCTCTTAAAGAACTTCCACTGGACCTTAATGGTGAGCATCCAGTCGTTAACGTGTAGGCTTTTACAAGCAGATGGGCTGACGTGCACCTCGGAGGGAAGGGTGTGGAGCCTCTCAGAGGAACAGGGCTTGTACGCCGGGCGCGGGGAGCCTACGATTCATTTGTTAGCTTTCTGGGCTTTCTGTGCAGACTTGGTTACTTTACCAGCACCTCCGCTCTTCTTCTCCACATTCTTAATTACCCCCACAGCCACAGTCTGCCTCATGTCCCGTACAGCAAAACGCCCTGAAATCAGAAATGGAGGACGAACAAATGAGCATCTGGACGGTTCCATAGGATGTAGTATTATAGTAGTTATATTCTTCTACATAGGGACAGTAATATAGTAGTTATATTCCTGTACATAGTGGGCAGCACTATAGTAGTTATATTCCTGTACATAGGGACAGTATTATAGTAGTTATATTCTTGTACATAGGGGAAGTATTATAGTAGTTATATTCCTGTACATAAGGACAGCATTACACTGTGTTCCAAATTATTATGCAAATAATATTTTCTCTGATTTTCCCAAATTACCTATATGAATTTCAGTCATTGTAATTTTCCAGTCAAATAACTATTAGAGTACAATTGAAAGGTTTTTGTACAAACTGCCTATGATAACAGTATATTTTTTTAAAAAATAAAACATTCAAACTACACTCAAAATGCATGTTCCAAATTATTATGCACAGCAGAGTTTTCTACCTTTTCATTTTAATAAAGAACAAAAAAATGGTCATTTTTGAAATTATAAGCATTAGCAGGTTATTACAAACTGAAATCAAACAGTTTTCAACTCAAAACTTTATTCTAGGTGATGTTACATTTGCACATAGGACCCCTTGTTCGAAAGGAGCTTCTGAACTCTCTCCTCCATTGAATTTGTCAGGTTTTGGATGGTTTCTGCTTCAATTGTTTTGCATGAGGACAGAATACCCTCCCGGAGCTGTTGCTTAGATGTGAACTGCCTCCCGCCATCATAGACACTCCTTTTGATGATGCTCCAGAGGTTCTCAATGGAGTTGAGGTCAGGGGAGCATGGGGGCCACACCATAAGTTTGTCCCCTTTATGTCCATAGCAGCCAGAGATGCAGATGTGCAGCATAAGACGGTGCATTATCATGCATGAAAATGATCTTGCTGCGGAATGCACGGTTCTTCTTCTTGAACCATGGCAGGAAGTGCTGTTAGAGAAACTCAACATACACTATGGAGTTCATCTTTACCCCTTCAGGGATCCTAAAGGGGCCGACAATCTCTCTCCCCATGATTCCAGCCCAAAACATTACTCCACCTCCTCCTTGTTGGCGCCGTTGCTGTGTTTGCATGGGGTGTCCATCAACCAGCAATCCTCCACTCCATCCATCTGGACCATCGAGCGTTGCACGGCACTCATCGCTGAACAAAACAGTTTTGAAGTCAGTCTTCATGTATTGTTAGGCCCACTGGAGCCGTTTCTGCTTGTGTGCAGTGGATAGAGGAGGTCGACAGGATGGCTTATGCACAGCTCCAAACCTCTGAAGGACCCTGCATCTTGTTGTTTGGGGGACGTTGGAGGCACCAGCAGCTTCAAAAACTTGTCTGCTGCTATGACAAGGCTTTTTTACCGCTGCTCTTTTAACCTCACGTAATTGCCTGTAGGAAAGAGTCCTCAATTTTCCCTTATCAGCACGCACACGTGTGTACTGTGAATCAGCTACATACTTCTTGTTTGTGCGATGATCACGATGAAGTGTCTTGGCAATGTTGATTGTAGTCATGCCCTTGACCTAAACACTCCACAATTTGTTGCTTCTCAGCAGCCGACGCATCCTTTTTCTTTCCCATTTTGGCAGAAAATGTAGGCTGCTTAATAATGTGGGACAGCCTTCTTAAGTAGTCTTGCCTTTCATTGGACACACCTGCCAAACTAATTAGCACAGGTGTCTGCAATTGCTTACAGTGATATAAAGAGCCCTGACACACATCACCATCAATGAGTTTAACTGACAAACAAAAAAATTCTTACGTTATCACTCCTAAACAATTTTTGCATAATAATTTGGAACACAGTGTATAGTAGTTATATTCTTGTACATAGGGGTCAATATTATAGTAGTTATATTCTTGTACATAGGGCAGTATTATAGTAGATATATTCTTGCCACATTGGAAGCAGTATTATAGTAGTTATATTCTTGTACATAGGGGCAGTATTATAGTACTTATATTCTTGTACATAAGGGCAGTATTAAGTAGTTATATTCTTGTACATAGGGGCAGTATTATAGTAGTTATATTATTGTAATTGGGGCCGTATTATAGTTGATATATTCTTGTACATAAGGGCAGTATTATAGTAGTTATATTCTTGTACATAGGGGCAGTATTATAGTAGTTATATTATTGTACATGGGGCAGTTTTATAGTAGTTATATTCTTGTACATAGGGTGCAGTATTATAGTAGTTATATTCTTGTACATAGGGCAGTATTATAGTAGTTATATTCTTGTACATAGGGGCAGTATTATAGTAGATATATTCTTGCCACATTGGAAGCAGTATTATAGTAGTTATATTCTTGTACATAGGGGCAGTATTATAGTACTTATATTCTTGTACATAAAGGCAGTATTAAAGTAGTTATATTCTTGTACATAGGGGCAGTATTATAGTAGTTATATTATTGTAATTGGGGCCGTATGATAGTTGATATATTCTTGTACATAAGGGCAGTATTATAGTAGTTATATCCTTGTACATAGGGGCAGTATTATAGTAGTTATATTATTGTACATGGGCAGTTTTATAGTAGTTATATTCTTGTACATAGGGTGCAGTATTATAGTAGTTATATTCTTGTACATAGGGGCAGTATCATAGTAGTTATATTCTTGTACATAGGGCAGTATTATAGTAGATATATTCTTGCCACATTGGAAGCAGTATTATAGTAGTTATATTCTTGTACATAGGGGCAGTATTATAGTACTTATATTCTTGTACATAAAGGCAGTATTAAAGTAGTTATATTCTTGTACATGGGGGCAGTATTATAGTAGTTATATTATTGTAATTGGGGCCATATTATAGTTGATATATTCTTGTACATAAGGGCAGTATTATAGTAGTTATATCCTTGTACATAGGGGCAGTATTATAGTAGTTATATTATTGTACATGGGGCAGTTTTATAGTAGTTATATTCTTGTACATAGGGTGCAGTATTATAGTAGTTATATTCTTGTACATAGGGGCAGTATCATAGTAGTTATATTCTTGTACATAGGGGCAGTATTATAGTAGATATATTCTTGCCACATTGGAAGCAGTATTATAGTAGTTATATTCTTGTACATAGGGGCAGTATTATAGTACTTATATTCTTGTACATAAAGGCAGTATTAAAGTAGTTATATTCTTGTACATAGGGGCAGTATTATAGTAGTTATATTATTGTAATTGGGGCCATATTATAGTTGATATATTCTTGTACATAAGGCAGTATTATAGTAGTTATATCCTTGTACATAGGGGCAGTATTATAGTAGTTATATTCTTGTACATAGGGGCAGTATTATAGTAGTTATATCCTTGTACATAAAGGTCAGTATTATAGTAGTTATATTCTTTTACATAGGGAGCAGTATTATAGTAGTTATATTCTTGTAAACAGCGGCAGTGTTATAGTAGTTATATTCTTGTACATAGGGGCAGTATCATAGTAGTTATATTCTTGTACATATGGGCAGTGTTATAGTAGTTATATTCTTGTACATAGAGGCAGTATTATAGTAGTTATATTCTTGTACATAGGAGCAGTATTATAGTATTTATATTATTGTACATAGGTGCAATATTATGGTAGTTATATTATTGTACATGGGGCAGTATTATAGTAGTTATATTCTTGTAAATAGAGGCAGCATTATAGTAGTTTATAATCTTGTACATAGGGAGCAGTATTTTAGTAATTATATTCTTGCACACAGGAGGCAGTATTATAGGAGTTATATTTTTATACATAGGGCCAGTATTATAGTAGTTTAATTCTTGTACATTGGGGTATTATTATTATTACTATTCATTATTATAGCGTCATTTATTCCATGGTGCTTTACATGTGAAAAAGGGACATACATAGACAACTACAATAAACATGAGCAGTACAAGGCACACATAAGTACAGAAGGAGAGAGGAGGATTATAGTAGTTATATTTTGTATGTGGGTGTAACGTACCAGTAGATAGAATTATTTTAGTTATATTCTTGTACACAGGGTGTGGTGTTATATTAGGGATATTCTTGTACAAAATGAGCAGTATTATAGTAGTCATATTCTTGTATATAGGTGTTACTATTACAGTAAATATATTATTATACATAAGGCACAGTATTATAGTATATACTTGTACATACAGAGCAGTACTATACTAGTTATATTCTTGTACATAAGGTCAGTATTATAGTAGTTATATTCTTGTACATACTTTGCGTTATTATAGTAGTACTAAGGGTGAAGTATTATGAGTTACATTCTTGTCTTTAAATTCTATAATGAAAGTATATGGAAACAAAACACATATTAAATGATGTTCTCACCAAGAGGTGGGTACTGGGAGAAGCTCTCTACACACATGGGCTTTCCAGGAATCATCTCTACTATGGCAGCATCTCCAGATTTCAGGGATTTTGGGTTGTCTTCAAGCTTCTTGCCAGAGCGACGATCAATCTTCTCTTTGAGTTCGGCAAACTTGCAGGCAATATGTGCAGTGTGACAATCAATGACTGGAGAGTAGCCAGCACTGATTTGACCTGGATGGTTTAGTATGATCACCTACCAAGTAAAGAGAGCCACAATCATAAATCTACTAAGATTCAAAATATCAAGCTATCTTCATAAATATTACCATGTACACAGGACCTTTTTAAATGGTCACTCACTGTCATTTCAACAATCATTGCTTGAATCAACAGTACAAGCTCCTCCACTTAAGAGTCACTTCTTGTCCCCCACCCCGTCTCATCATTCACTGTAAAATATTGCTAAAATCAATCCTGCCCAATGCAAGATATACTGCCACCAAGGTTTGAGATTTCAGCTGTCTGTTAAAGACTATTAATTGTTGAGGGAGGGGAGTAGTGTGAGAGAGATGCAGAGACAATTAATGCAACAGTTTTCTAGTAAGTGTTTTGTCTAATCCCAGTGCTGGATTCATGGGTACACTGCTCAATACTGCTGCGTTTAGTCCATCCTGCTGCGGCTCCTGAATACAAGCTAAGTAGAGACAGAAGAGGAATTCCTCATGCCTGTGTGTGCTTTAAATAGAATACGTCGTAGTACCTAGTCTCCATCCACTAGCTCAGAGACAACTGAAAGTTAAGTGGTAGAGCCTGTAGAGGGAAAAGTGGTGAAAATATGGGGTACAAATCATATGATGACCGGGTGCTTATCTTCACGCATACGACAGCTAATCCTGAAACTCCGCTGAAACAACAGGTGCTTTACGTCAAACTAAGGATGTATGTTAGTCTCTCACAATGGTATTTAACATGCAATGGCAGGGCATGACGTGCTCACAGGATGCCGATGGGTTGCCTTGCTGAAGACCCCCGTGCATATCATTACGGTAATCCAGTGAAAGCTAGCCTGAAGCTGGAGTTCATAGTAGACTGTGATTTTAACTATACATAGCAGTGCAGATGCACGGCTATATATATAGCACAAGTCAAATGACGATTGCAGCTTCAAGTCCCATAAGGGGACTATAAAAAAAATATTATATTTTAAAAGTTTCTTTAAAAATATGAAAAAAATAAAAAGTATATAAAAGTTCAAACAACCCCCTTTTGCCCCAAAATAAAGCAATTGAAAAAAACACATATTTGGTATTGCTGTACTCAGAAAAATCTGATCTATGAAAATATAAAATAAATTAATCCAATCGGTCAACGGCGTGATGAGAAAGAAAATCACAACGCCAAATCTGTTTTTTTCAGTCGCCATAACAATACAAAAAAATTTAATAGCAGGCGATCAAAACATGGTATCAATGAAAACATCGTCTTAGGGAACAAAAACATAATCTTCATACAGCTCCATATCCTGAAAACTGAAAACGTTATGGCTTTCGGAAAATTGCAACACAAGCAAATTTTTTTTTTCCTTAATTTATGATTTTTTTCACCACTTAAGTAAAAAAACTATACATGTCTGGTAGCTGCGTAATCGTACCGTCCTGGAGAATATTATCACATACTGAAGTGGATGTTGTCATTCAAAAGTACAACTCGTCCCACAAAAGACAAGCCCCTATATGGCTATGTGGAAGGGGGAAAAAAAAGTTATGGCTCTTGGAGGAAAGAGGGAGAAAACGAAAAAAAAAAATGGAATTTGGCTGGGGTGTGAAGGGGTTAAAATGCAGTAAGGAATGCGACTAACATATCCAGGCTTGGACTGGCCCACAGGAGAACAGGAGAATTCTCCGGTAGGCCACTGTGAAGAAGTGCTAATGAGCAGTGTATGAAAAAAGTATCATCTTATGCACTGCTCATTAGCACTTCTTCACAGTGGCCTACCGGAGGATTCTCCTGTTCTCCTGTGGGCCAGTCCAAGCCTGGATATGTTACATTTGTTTCTACATAATTGTATTAAGCAAACTAGCCAAATTAATATTACGTAGAAACAAATGTAAATTTGTTTACTAGGGTCAGGTTATTTTTGCATGTAGCTGAACAGTGGGCCCCAAGAATCAACGTTACAGGTGGGCCTTTCCCAATCCAGTCCAACACTGAACATATCTACCAAATATGAAATGTATTTAGTGGACCTTTTCAATTTTTCAAAATTGTAATACTCCAAAGTGACCATTGGGTGGCACTGGTGAATATGTACGGTATATTTTTTTTAGATATGATGATACATTAAAATTGGAACAATCCCCATTTTGAAGTGCAGGAAAGCAGGGGAAATACATCTGTGGAAACTAATGGTCTCATTGTGGATGTGACCCAACTTTCCCACAGACAGATATAACTGCGTGTTGTGCCCACTGACCTGAGAGGTGAATTGCGCAGCTTCCTGGGGTGGGTCCGCTTTGCTGTCACCGCACACATTCCCACGGCGAATGTCTTTGACTGACACGTTCTTGACGTTAAAGCCGACATTATCTCCAGGAAGAGCCTCGCTCAGGGCTTCATGGTGCATCTCCACAGACTTCACCTCTGTGGTGATATTTACAGGAGCAAAGGTCACTACCATGCCAGGTTTTAAGATCCCAGTTTCTACACGGCCTACTGGGACTGTGCCGATTCCTGCAGGCGATAAGGAAAAGGACAATTTAAAGTTCACCTGTCACAATGAAGGCACAATGAAGCCTAAAACTGCATACTGACATTAGATTAAAATCTAATGGTTCACAATCTAATGTCTAAGGCGGCTCTCTGACAGAAAAACACAAAAATATAACAATAACATCAGCAGCAATTAGCCTACTTGCTGATGGTTTCTCTACAGAAACAGACAGTAAAAAGAAATAACAGCAATTATATACAGTTGTGTGAAAAAGTGTTTGCCATCCTTCCTGATTTCCTATTCTTTTACATGTTTGTCACACTTAAATGTTTCAGATCACCAAACAAATTTAAATACTAGACAAAGAAAAACAAGTAAACACAAAATGCAGTCTATAAATGAAAGCCTTTATTATTAAGTGAAAAAGAAATCCAAACCTACAGGGCCCTGTGTGAAAAGGTGATTGCCCTCCCCACGCCCCTATAACATAAATTATCTGTGGTTCATCACATCTTTGGGAAGCTGAGTTCCAAATCCCTAGCCACAAAGCCAGGCCTGATTACTGCCACACCTGTTCTCAATCAAGAAATCACTTAAACAGGACAAAGTGAAGTAGACCAAATGATGCTCAAAAGCTAGACATCATGCAGTGATCCTAAGAAATTCTGGAACAAATGAGAAACAAAGTAATTGAGATCTATCAGTCTGGAAAAGGTTAGAAAGCCGTTTCTAAAGCTTTGGGACTCCAGTAAATTACCAGTGAGAGCCATCATCCACAAATGGTAAAAACATGGAACAGTGGTCAACCTTCCCAGGAGTGGTCAGCTGACCAAAATTACCCCAAGAGTGCAGGGACGAATCATAAGAGATATCTTGGATGAAAACCTCTTCCAGAGTGCTCTGGACCTCAGACTTGGCCGAAGGTTCACCTTCCAACAAGACAATGACCCCAAGCACACAGCTAAAATAACAAAGGAGTGGCTTCAGAACAACTCTGGCCATTCTTGACTGGCCCAGCCAGAGCCTTGACCTAAACCCAATTGAGCATCTCTGAAGAGACCTGAAAATGGCTGTTCACCGACATTCACCATACAACCTGACTGAACAGGAGAGGATCTGCAAGGAAGAATGTTAGAAGATCACCAAATCCAGGTGTGAAAAACTTGTTGCATCATTCCCAAGAAGACTTATGACTGTACTAGCTCAAAAGGGTGCTTCTACTCAATACTGAGCAAGGGGTCTGAATACTTATGATAATGTGATATTTCAGTTTTTTCTTTTTTAATAAATTTGCAAAAATGTCTACATTTCTGTTTATTTCAGTAAAGATGGGGTGCAGAGTGTACATTAATGAGTAAAAAAAAATGAAATTTTTTACATTTACCAAATGGCTGCGATGAAACAAAGAGTGAAAAATTTAAAGGGGTCTGAATACTTTCTGAACCCACTGTATGGTGTAGAAGTAACTCAGCATTTCAGAAAAGGAACATCATACCAACAGTAAAATATGGTGGTGGTAGTGTGATAGTCTGGGGCTGTTTTGTTGCTTCAGGACCTGGAAGACTTGCTGTGGTAAATGGAACCATGAATTCTTGTGTCTACCAAAAAATCCTGAAGGAGAATTTCCAGCCATCTGTTTGTGACCTCAGGCTGAAGCGTACTTGGTTTATGCAGCAGGACAATGATCCAAAACACACCAGCAAGTCGACCTCTGAATGACTTAAGAAAAACAAAATTAAGACTTTGGAGTGGCCTAGTCAAAGTCCTGACCTTAATCGATTGAAATGCTGTGGCATGACCTTAAAAGGCAGTTGATGCTCAGATAGCCTCCAATGTGGCTGAATTACAACAATTCTGCAAAGATGAGTGGGCCAAAATTCCTTTAGAGCGCTGTAAAAGACTCATTGCCAGTTATCGCAAACGCTTGATTGCAGTTGTTGCTGCTAAGGGTAGCCCAACCAGTTATTAGTTATAGGGGCAATCACTTTTTCACAAAAGGCCCTTTAGGTTTGGAATTCTTTTTCCCTTAATAATAAAGACCTTCATTTAAAAACTGAATTTTGTGTTTACTTGTGTTGTCTTTGTCTAATATTTAAATTTGTTTAGTGATCTGAAACATTTAAGTGTGACAAACATGCAAAGAATAGGAAATAATCAGGAAGGGAGCAAACACTTTTTCAGCTGCAGATGAAGGAAGGGAGACACACTATAACTAGTGGGTAGGTGGAGCCCCAGATAGGATCAATACCTCAGATTAGAAAGCGTGTTGACCGACCCCTCCAGCTCGGGCTCCTCCTACTCAGCTCTTCAGTCTAAAATTTGAGGTCTCAGAGGACGGTCGCTGCTGGAAGCAGCTCCTCAGAAGATTTTATTATTTTATTCGGACAAGAGACTTGGATCACCAGAGTGGTCTAGAGGTCTCAGGGGTCTCAGCGCTGCTGGACCCCAACCTCTCCCTTGGCGGATCTGTATTACCCTAATGGTGGTCCCTGCAGAACCCTGCCGGCCCGGGGGGATGAGGATGGCTTCCCTGGCGGGGGCGCAAACCGCGCACAGGGGTCACTGCGTCCCCCGCCCTGGGGGGAAGCATGGGCACGCGCCAGAAACCCCTGGGGGTCCATGTGGCGCTCGGCTGATGAGTACCCCACATTTTTATTAAAGTGTGTGTGAGTGCTTTCAGCGGCTGCTGCGGCAGCCGCTGTTACTTGTGAAATACATGTTTGGTGACTGTATTCTGTCCGCAGGCAGACGCCTGTAGGACAGGGGGGAGCAGAGAGCGAAGGAGTTTGCGCTCTTTTTTTGAGCCGGCGGGGGCGTGGCTTCACGCTCCCGGGCTTTCTGTCACAGAAGCGCGCGATTAGGCGCTTCTCTTCAGATTCCTCTCAGCGCGGCGGCCATTACAAAAAGGCTCCACGGGCTCCTTCCTGCTCCGCTCCTCCCGTATTACATTTACATCACCGCGATCAGCTGGGTGAGTGATAACGCTCTCACCCCCACAGCGCAGAACCTATCTGTAGAGAAAATACAGATAGCGTTATCTTGCAGCTGCGGTCTTATATAGAGACCTTATTTTGCCATGGGACTCGCACACCCCTTCTATTAATAAGGGAGTAGTGGGGAGTCGGCGATATTAACCCCTTTTAAAGGGTTAACCTTTTCAGCAGCCGCACAGGTTCTATCCCAGTTTGGGGTCAGAACTTGTAAGAGTTAATTATATTGCTGAATATTCAGCTGATACAGCTGGGGTAGCTCTCTCACTAAGGGCTTTAACCCTTCAGCGTGCTTGCTGCGTCCGCTTGAGAAGTCACACTTTTTTCATAGTTGCTGACAGGCTTTGACCTGCCTTATACTGTGTGAGGGCATGTCGGAACAGGGTCCAGAAGGTGTGGACCGTGTGCCAAATCTGCTTCAGAATCAGTCACGCGAGTCTGATACGCAGGCCTCGACGTCAAGCGCAGCAATTGGAGGTCACAGCGATGCCAAATTGGATGCCACCGCTCGCTCTATTGATGGCCTTTCTGACCTTTTAGGTCATTGGGTGTCAGCTAGATCCTCTCATGGAAGGAAGCGACACAGACCGGTTTCATCATTTCCACGTAGCGAATCAGACCTCTCTGATATGGAATGCGGTCAGGGTTCCCCTTCAAATTCAGATGGGGAGTTATCCGGTTCAGATAAGGATCGGCAGGGACATTCTGTCTCTTTAGACCGAACAGAGGCTTTTATTGAAGCCATGAGGGAGGCGTTACAGTTGCCGGAGGAGGTAACTACACGTCCTGGTAAGTCACCTCGGATGTACCAAGAGTACCGTAAGTCAAGAGCGACATTGCCAGCTCTGGATGAGCTTAATGAAGTAGTGGAGAAGGAACGCCTGTGTCCAGATAAACGTTTTCAAGGAACACGTTTTTTTGAGGCACTATATCCGTGTTCTATGGAGTTGACGGATAATTGGATTTCTTCTCCTGAAGTGGATGTTCCTTTATCCCAGCTTAGTAAATCCTCATTGCTCCCTGTTAAAGGGAAGGCAAGTCTGCAGGACCCGCTAGACAGAAAAACGGAGATGGCAGCGAAATCCAACTACGAGGCCTCGGGTCATGGATCCATGTGTGCTTGTAGGGCTTCCCTGTGCTGGTTGGAACGTATACGAACGGCGTTGCAAAATGGATCTCCGTTATCCGAGATAGATGGACTTCTCGGTTTATTGGAGACTGCAGTTTCTTATAGCTATGATGCAGGTCTGGATACTGCATCTCTGTTGTCCAGGGCGCAAGCTTCGGCGGTCACAGTCAGAAGAGCACTGTGGCTTAGACAGTGGACTGGGGACGCAGTGTCAAAACAAGGTTTGCTGTCTCTAGCCTACAAGGGTAGTCAGCTTTTTGGATCTGATCTCTCAGAGCTGATTGCCAAAGCAAAGACGAAAGAAGCAGCCTTACCACAGCGAAGGGCTATGGCTTCTGCACCTGGCAGGACTGGTGCCGGTGGTGGCCGGCGATCCTTTCGTTCCAAGGGACGATTCGGTCAGTCCTCTTGGGGTTCGGGTCGTCCCTCTTTTTCGGGAAAAAAGTTCACTCAGAAATCCCGTACTCCCTGGAAATCAAGTTTCCGTCAAGACAAGCGGGAGACTGACAAGAAGCCCGCCAAGGCGGACTGACGCCAGGTTTCCATTCGAGGGCTCTCGAGTGGGGGGTCGCCTGCTCCAATTCAAAGTGACTTGGGTTTCCCGCGTTCCGGACACCTGGGTAACGCGGGTCGTGTCGGCAGGCTATTTCATAGAGTTTTCGTCTCGACCCCCGGACAGGTTTTGCCAGTCTCGCACACCGTCAGAGCCCGAGTTAATTACCGCTCTGCTGCGAGAGGTCGACTCCCTTCTGCAGAAGGGTGTGGTAATACCGGTACCGCCGGAGGACCGAAGAAGAGGATTTTATTCCAATCTTTTTGTGGTTCCCAAAAAGGAGGACAAATTTCGTCCTATTCTGGATCTCAAAAGATTGAATCGGCATGTCCACACCCAAAAATTCCGCATGGAGTCACTTCGCTCCGTGGTGGCGGCCCTGTCGCAGAACGATTTTTTTTGTGTCAATCGACATTCGCGACGCTTATTTGCATGTTCCCGTCGGAAGGGCTCATCAGCGCTTCCTTCGTTTTGCCATAGGTCAGGACCATTACCAGTTTGTGGCTCTGCCATTCGGCTTGGCCTCGGCGCCCAGAGTTTTTACAAAAATTCTGGCGCCTCTCATGGCAATTCTTCGAAGACAGGGGGTTGCGATTTTTCCCTACCTGGACAATCTTTTGATTGTGGCATCCTCAAAGGAGGAGGCGGTGACGGCTCGCAACCTATCCCTTCAGCTCCTGGAGGATTTCGGGTGGCTGGTCAATTGGGAGAAGTCGTCTCTGGAGCCGTCTCAGTCAATCCTGTTTTTAGGGATGCATTTTGACATGGTACGGGCAGTGGTGTCCCTACCCCCAGACAAGCGGACATGTCTACTTCAACATGTACAGACTATGAAGTCTTCGACAGCAATGTCCCTTCGGAAGTGTATGCGCCTCCTGGGTTTGATGGTGGCGTCCATGGAGGCACTTCCGTTTGCCCAGTTTCATTCCAGGGCCCTCCAGAGGCTCATTCTGAGTCGTTGGGATCGATCGCAGGCTTCACTGGATTGCAGCGTCATCATCTCTCACAGGGTACGGGAATCCCTAGAATGGTGGTTACGTCCAGAAGCGTTATCCCTGGGGAAATCTTTCCTCCCTCCGAAGTGGTCGGTCATAACCACCGATGCCAGCCTGACGGGCTGGGGGGGTGTCTGTCTGGAATGATCTTTGGATCCAGGGAGTATGGTCATCGGAAGAGTCTATTCTACCGATCAATATCTTGGAATTGAGGGCAATTTTTCTTTGCCTCCAACACTGGACGGTCCCTTTGAGCGGTCTGCCAGTCCGAGTGCAGACAGACAACGCGACGGCGGTCGCGTATATCAATCACCAAGGCGGGACGAGGAGTTCCAGGCTCATGATGGAGGTGTCTCGGATCCTGCTATGGGCCAAGACCAGGGTTCCAGCCATCTCTGCGATCCACATTCCAGGAGTCCAGAATACCACGGCGGACTTTCTCAGTCGCGAGAAGATGGATCCTGGAGAATGGAGTCTCCATCTGGAAATGTTTTCACTACTGTGCTCCCATTGGGAACCCCCCAAGTGGATTTGATGGCATCCAGGTTCAATGCCAAACTACCAACCTTCATATCCAGGTACAAGGACCCGAAGGCTGTGGCGGTGGATGCTCTGGTAGCTCTGTGGGACCATTTCGAGCTGGTCTATGTGTTTCCGCCAATTTCCTTACTTCCTCTGGTGCTGCGTCGGATCAGACTGGAGAGAATTCCGGCTATGCTGATAGCCCCGGAATGGCCAAGGAGGACGTGGTTCTCGACACGTGTCGCTCTTGGCGGCTCCGCCATTTCCACTTCCTCTTCGCCCGGACCTGTTATCCCAGGGGCCCGTTCATCATCTGGACTTGAAGTCTCTGCGTTTGACGGCGTGGCTCTTGAGACCGAAATATTGACCCGTAGAGGTTTCTCAGCTGCAGTCATTGCCACTCTGCGAGCTGCTAGAGGTCCGGCCACTACTAAGATTTATCACAGAACTTGGAAAGCCTTCTTTTCGTGGTGTTCGGGTTCCTCAAGGAATCCGAGGATTTTTTCCATTCCCAATCTGTTGGCTTTTCTACAGTACGGGTTGGACAAAGGTTTAGCAGTTAGCACTCTGAAGGGTCAGGTTTCTGCCCTGTCCGTGCTTTTTCGGAAGGCTATCGCCTCGCGTAGGGACGTGCATTCTTTTATCAAGGAGTAACCCGTCAGTTTCCACCGCGGAAGGCACCTGTGTCTCCTTGGCGACTCAACCTTGTCTTGGAGGCTCTTCAGCATGTGCCCTTTGAGCCTATGGGTTCTACTAGCCTTTTGTTACTTTCTTGGAAGGTTGCATTCTTAGTGGCGGTAACCTCTTTAAGAAGGGTTTCTGAGTTGGCAGCTCTTTCTTGCTCGCCGCCTTTCCTGGAGTTTTACCCGGATCGAGTAGTGCTTCGCACACGGGGCGACTTTCTACCTAAGGTGGTGTCGCAATTTCATGTTAACCAGGATATTGTGTTGCCCTCGCTTTGCCCGGGCCCGAGGAATGCAAAGGAACGAGATTTGCACAAATTGGATTTAGTGCGGGCCTTGAAGTTCTATCTGTCGGTTACTCAAGGTTTTAGGAAGTCAGATTCTCTGTTTGTGATTCCAGCAGGTCGTAGACGTGGTCAACGAGCTTCCAAGGACTCTATAGCTCGTTGGATTCGGTCAGCCATTTTGAAGGCTTACCGTCTTAAAGGCGAACCTTGCCCGATTAAGGTTCGAGCTCACTCCACGAGGGCTGTGGCTTCATCGTGGGCCTTTCATCAAGGGGCTTCGGCAGCTCAGCTCTGCCAAGCGGCGACCTGGCGTTCCGTCCACACATTTACAAAGTTTTATAAGGTGGACGTCAGTGCTTCCGCTGATGCGGCCTTAGGACGTAGGGTCCTGCAGGCAGCGGTAATCTAAGTTTTAAGTTAACTTGTATTTGGCACCTGTTGCGCATTTATCTAGGTTGTTGGGTTTCTGCCTCTTTTGGTTTTTTTCCCACCCTATTTTTTGGACTGCTTTGGGACGTCCCACTAGTTATAGTGTGTCTCCCTTCCTTCATCTGCAGCTGAAAGACGGATTTTGGTAAGAACTTACCTGTAAAATCCTTTTCAGCGAAGAAGGAAGGGAGACACACATCCCTCCCATGGCAGAAGTGTGTTGTTATATTTACAGAAGCAGCGTGGCCCTTCTCTGATAGCGATTTTCTGAGCTGAGGTCGACGCGCTACGGCTCTGTTCCAGCATTGCCAGCTTATCGCAGTAGTCAGGTTCAGTGTGTAGTACCTGGGACTGTGTGGTTTTTCTTTGCCAAATGCATGCATAACCTGTACTTTTGTATTTTTCTCTGAAGTCCTTCAGAAGGGGTTATGTTGCTTCGCTGGTGATATTGTTCTTCCTTAAGCTTTGGTACGACTGAAGAGCTGAGTAGGAGGAGCCCGAGCTGGAGGGGCCGGTCAACACGCTTTCTAATCTGAGGTATTGATCCTATCTGGGGCTCCGCCTACCCACTAGTTATAGTGTGTCTCCCTTCCTTCTTCGCTGAAAAGGATTTTACAGGTAAGTTCTTACCAAAATCCGTCTTTTACACCACTGTATATACTGGAGGATATCTTAAAGATAGGGGCGTAATGACCGCGGTCACAGAGGTCCAAGCGGGTTGTGGGTAGGGACCCGTGCGATTCTGAAGTTTCAAAAAATGCATGCACTGAGTCGTCAGTGCAGGCTCCTGGTCAGGAACAACACCTTTCCTTCTGTCCTTCACCCCCACCAAAAGTGAAGGATGCGGCAGGCCACACTTCAGATTACTCCCTGGAGCTGTTTTCACATACCATGCCTGGGTTATCAAGTCAAATCCTGAATTCCCCAGTCCAAGATGAATCTGACATGGAGTGCACTGATGCACAGCCACTGCTATATGATTCTGCTGGTACATTCACCCAGAGCACTGTATTGCCCTCGCAGTCTACTGAGCCAGATTCTGACCCTGATGAAACTCAGGTGCCCCTTCCCGCATACTATACCACCTTACACGGTGACACAGAGGAAGGTGCAGATGAAATTGAAGAGGAGGTGATGGATGACCCAGTTGTTGACCCGGATTGGCATCCATTGGGGAAGAGGGTGCCGCTGGCAATAGCTCGGAAGAGGAGGATCCGCAGCAGGCATCGACATCGCAGCTGCGGTTATCTGGTAGGCCCGTAGCAGTCCAAAAATGTGTTAAAAAAACAAAAAGAGTTGAATGACAGCTTGGCCAGATGGTCAAATTAGCACAGCGTGCAAGCCCTGAAATTTTTTCCCATAGTAGGAAGAGTGCAGTGTGGCACTTTTTGACAAAAATCCTATTGATTAAGCAAAGGTTATCTGTAAGAAGTGCGCAAGGACCTTTAGCTGAGGGAAAAATCTCGGACATTTGAATACCAGTTGCATGCTTAGACATGTGAACACCATGCACTTGCAAGTGGACTACAAAACCTCACTGGCTTTGAACGCCTATACTGCCAAACTTATCTCATTAGAGATGATGCCCTTCCGTTTGGTTGAAAGCGCAGCATTCCGAGAGCTCATGGCCTACGCTGTCCCACGCTATGAACTACCCAGTCGGCACTTCTTTTCTAGAAAAGCCAGCCCTGCCCTCCACCTGCATGTGAAAGACCGCATTGTCCATGCACTCAAACAATCAGTGAGTGGAAAAGAGCACCTCACAACAGATACATGGGCCAGTAGGCATGGCCAGGGTGAATGTGGTGGATGCAGGGTCCACAGGGGACAGCGGTGGTGGGACAGTGCTGCCTAGCCCACGGTATAGGCAACAGTTGGCTGTAGGCGTTCGACCCTCCTCCTCCTCCAGAAGCGAAAGCTCGTCGACAGAGCGCAGTCGCACGAGCACTCCATCCGCAGCTGCCAGTGTTACACATGAGGCGTCCCACTATCGAACAGCTAGCGGTAAGCGTCAGCAGGCTGTTTTAAAGATGATGTCTTTGGGCGACAACAGACACACCGCGGAGGAACTGGCCGACTACTTGCAGCAAGAAACTGAGTCAAGGCTGGGCAGTCTTACATCTTGAGCCAGGCAAGGTAGTCAGTGATAACGGACATAATTTTGTGGCGGCCATAGCCTTGGCAAAACTCAGACACATACCTTGCCTGGCTCATACCTTGCCTGGTGGTGCAGTGCTTCATAAATAATTATCTGGAGTTAACAGCCCTGCTCAATAAGGTGTGAAGACTGTGCTCGCACATCCGTCGCTCTCCCGTAGACTCCAGTCGTATGCAGAGGCTGCAGCGATCGCTCCACCTCCCCAAGCACCGCCTAATCATAGGCGTTGCAACAAGGTGGAACTCCACCATGCACATGGTTGAGAGGCTGTGCAAACAGAGGCAGGCTGTAATGCATTTGTGGTAGGATACACGGGCAGGCAGTTTGAGGGCAGACATGAATTTGTCGAGTGTGCAGTGGTTAAAGCTGAAAGACCTCTGTAAAGTCCTTCAGTGTTTTGAGGAATGCACACAGCTGGTAAGCGCAGACGACGCCATCATAAGCATGAGCATCCCACTTATGCGTCTGCTCATGCAAACTTTGACGCACATTAAGGATCAGGCGTCTGCAGCGCAGGAGGAGGAGAGAAGCCTTGATGACAGTCAGGCATTGTCTGCTCAGGGAACTGTCCTGGACGAGGTTGAGGAAGAAGATGAAGAGGAGGAGGATGAGGGGGATGATTATTTTGGGGAGGAGGATGCTTATCAGGGGGCAAGAGAAAATGTTTGCTTGCCTAGGTCAGGTACAGGGTTTGTGCGTGACTGGAGGGATGTGGATTTGGCAGAAGTGCTCCTCCACCCACCACTGGCAGTGCTTCATTGACACCTGGAACATTGGCTCACATGTGTGACTATGTCTTGCGGATCCTAAAAAGGGACCCCCGCATTGCCAAAATTATGAAGGATGACGACTACTGGTTGGCCAGCATCCTCGATTCACGCTATAAAGGCAAATTACAGAACATCATGCCACAGGAGAACCTAGAGCTAATATTGGCGAACAAACAAGCAACTCTGGTAAACCGTTTGTTAGAGGCATTCCCAGCACACAGCAGCGGTGCAGGTTCTACCACGAGCCGTACTGGGCCAAACGGAAGAGGTGTTCGTGGTGCACACAGCCGAAGTGGCGTTGGAGACAGGGGTTTCATGACCATGTTGTGGACTGATTTCTCGAGTAACGCTCACACGACTGGTAATACTGAATCGATTGCAACAGACAGGAGACAGCAGTTGTCAACTATGGTTCAAATTACCTTTCCTCCCCTATCAATGTTCTCCCTCACAGTTCATTCCCCTTTGACTACTGGGCCTGTAAACTGGATACCTGGCCTGAATTGGCACAATATGCCTTACAGGAGCTCGCTTGCCCTGCTGGTAGTGTGCTATCAGAAAGAGTCTTCAGTGCTGTTGGATCAATCCTGACAGAAAGAAGGACCCGGCTGTCGACCCAAAATGTAGGTGATCTCACCTTCATTAAAATGAACAAACCTGGGTTTCAAAGGATTTTGTACCACCTTCCCCTGATGACACATAGGTTGCCAGCAAAATGGCTCGCTTTGTCCTCCTCTTCCTCCGACTTATCCAATTCCTCCATTTGCCGCTGCTGAACGTCCAGCCTACATCTCAACATATGCCAGTTTTTCCACCTCCCTAACTGGGCCGTCCCCCCCACAACTTTAGCCAAATAAACCCCAGTTTTCAATGGGTTACTATTATTATAAAGTAAATTAAGATTGACAAGCTTAAGTAATAAGAATTGACGTTGTTGGCATTGAAATGGGCACTGTAGGTGTGTTTACTGTACTCCCTGCCGACTTTTAGTCCCCATTGACTTGCATTGGGGTCGGGTTTCCGACGCCGACTCGACTTTTGCCGACAGGCGTCCGATTTCGTTCGACTCGACTTTTGGAAAAGTCGAGCCGACCGATACCCGACTCGACCCTCCCGGAGGCAAAGTCGCTCATCTCTACAGGGGACATATACCAGCATGGAGCCCAGGATAAGGGACATATTACCAAGATGGGGCTCAGGATAAGGGATATATACCAGAATAAGGGACATATTACCAGGATGGAGCATGTATATCAGGATTGGACCCAGGATAAGGGACATATATATCAGGATGGGTGATATATAAACCAGGATGGGATATATATATACCAGGATGGGGCCCAGGATAATAGACATCTATACCAGGATGGGGGATATACAGTATATACTCGAGTATAAGCCAACCCGAGTATAAGCTGACCCCCCTAATTTTGCCACAAAAAACTGGGAAAACTTATCGACTCGAGTATAAGCCTAGGGTGGAAAATGAGGCAGCTACTGGTAAATTTCAAAAATAAAAATAGATACCAATAAAAGTAAAATTAAAGTAGGTTAAATGTTTTTGAATAGCAATATTAAATCAGGAGCCCCATATGCTGCTCCATAGACTATGCCCCATATGCTGCCTCATATATTATGCCCCATATGCTGCCCATATATTATGCCCCACAAGAAGCTCCATAGATTGCGCCCCATATGCTGCCCCATATATTATGATCCATATGCTGCCCCATAGATTATGCCCCATATGCTGCCCCATAGATTATGCCCCATATGCTGCCCCATGTATTATGCCCCATATGATGCTCCATAGATTGTGCCCTATATGCTGCCCCATATATTATGCCCCATATGCTGCCCCATAGATTATGCCCCATATGCTGCCCATATATTATGCCCCACAAGAAGCTCCATAGATTGTGCCCCATATGCTGCCCCATATATTATGATCCATATGCTGCCCCATAGATTATGCCCCATATGCTGCACCATAGATTATGCCCCATATGCTGCCCCATGTATTATGCCCCATATGATGCTCCATAGATTGTGCCCTATATGCTGCCCCATGTATTATGCCCCATATGATGCTCCATAGATTATGCCCCATATGCTGCCCATGTATTATGCCCCACAAGATGCTCCATAGATTGTGCCCCATATGCTGCCCCATGTATTATGCCCCACAAGATGCTTCATAGATTGTGCCCCATATGCTGCCCATGTATTGGGCCCCATATGCTGCCACATGTATTATGCCCCACAAGATGCTCCATAGATGGGGCCCCATATGCTGCCCCATGTATTATGCCCCACAAGATGCTCCATAGATTGTGCCCCATATGCTGCCCATGTATTGTGCCCCATATGCTGCCCCATGTATTATGCCACACAAGATGCTCCATAGATTATGCCCCCATATGATAGTATAGGTCCCTTATGCTGCCGCTGCAAATGAAAAAAAAAAAAAAAAAGACATATTTACCTCTCGTCGCTGGGGGCCAGGTGCCAGTGTCCTGAGCAGGCGGGGACACTGGCGTGCTATTGGGGACAGGTGCCGGTGTCACCGCTGGCTCAGGCCCGGCACCTGCAATATTCACCTGTTCCCAGTCCACCGCTGCACCGCCGCTGTCTTCCGGGTCCTCCGGCAGTGAGTGCTCAGGCAGAGGGCGAGGCACGCACTAACCACGTCATCGCGCCCTCTGACCTGAACATTCACAGCTAGAGGACGCAAGGAGAGAGCAGAGCGCAGTGGTGGACCGAGGACAGGTGAATATCGCTTATACTCACCCCCTCCTGGCGCGGTCTCTGCAGTCCCTGCTCTTCTCCCACGGTCTCCGGCAGCTATACCTAACTTCAGCGGTCACGTGGTACCACTCATTAAAAATATGCACATATTCATGACTTTAATGAGCGGTACCACATGACCGCTGAACGCAGGTGCCGCAGACCGTGGAAGAAGAGTAGGGACTGCAGAGACCGCGCCAGGAGGGGGTGAGTATATAGGACAGCTGCGTCCCCCTCCCCCACCGACCCCCTGGTATATGACTCGAGTATAAGCCGAGAGGGGTACTTTCAGCCCTAAAAAATGGGCTGAAAATCTCAGCTTATACTTGAGTATATACGGTACATTGACACATGTATATCAGAATGGGGCCCAGGATAGGGGACATATACCAGGATGGGGCATATATATACCAGGATGGGGGATATATACACCAGGAAGGGGCCCAGGATAAGGGACATATCTACCAGGATGGGTGATATATATATTATATCAAAATGGGGAATATATAAACCTGGATAATGGACATATATACCAGGATGTGGCTTATAGAGCTCTGGCAAAAATTAAGAGACCACTGCACAGATTTATAAAAATCAGCTTCTCTACATGTCTGACAGCCATTCCATTCCAGTGTCAGTTGAATTCCAACTAGCGTACACGTTATTCTACTTAATGTGCTTCTGATTAGGTGATCACCTGAATCAAATCTTATTTAACGAAGGAAAGTATAAAAAACACTGCTGTGGTGTTCACAATCCTCTTGCAATAGGACAAGCTGGATGGCAAAACAAGTGTTAGTAATATCCAAACAGTAATAGGAATGAAAAAATTACTTTTAACCATGCCAAAAGAGTTGAAAAGAAAAGTCTTGAGTGAGGAAAAGAGCTCAATTCTAGCTTTACTAGCAGAGGGATACAGTGAGCATCATGTTGCCTCTCTCCTTAAAATTTCTAAGACAGCAGTCCATTACAATAAGGTCAAGCAGCAGACATTGGGGACAACAAAGTTACAGACCGGCAGAGGGCGAAAATGACTCTATACTGACCGGGATGACAGTCATATTATTCGAATGTCATTCAGCAACTGCAGGATGACATCAAGTGACCTACAAAAGGAATGGCAAATGGCAGCTGGGGTGAAGTGCATGGCAAGAACATTTTGTAACAGGCTCCTAGACGCAGGGCTCAAGTGATGTAAAGCTAGAAAAAAGCCTTTCATCAATGAGAAGCAAAGGAGAGCCAAGCTGAAGTTTGCCAAAGACCATAGAGGACTGGAGTAAGGTAATCTTCTCTGATGAGTCTAATTTTCAGCTTTGCCCAACACCTGGTCGTGTGTTATGATTTGGTAGCTGAGGAGGGCAACAGCAAAAACCGCAAAGGCAGCTAAACACCAGAGAGGTTGGGATCTAATAGGTTGCAGACCCCTAAACTAACCGCACAACTAGAAGAGCCGAGGGACGTTCCTACGGTGCCCTAGACGCCTCGTCACAGCCGGAGAGATTAGCTACCCCTGAAGATGGAAAGAAGAAAGCTAACTGCCCCGGAGTAGAGCCCCAAAGGAATAGGAAGCCCCCAAACATATAATGGCGGTTAGACAAGATGAAAACACGAACGCAGGCAGAAAATAGATTGAGCAAACGCTGGGGCCAAAACTGTCTAGATAGGACAGCACAGGAGAGAATACTGTCTGCAACCCAGCAAAACCCTAGGAAAAACTCCAACACTTCTGATTCCAAAAATGCTGAGACCACATGGTCTCGACCACCTATATCAGATCTCTGGTGTGAACACGCAGCTACCCAGCAGTAAAAAATCACAGAAACAGAGCAAATGAACAAATACAAAAAGTGAACAGAGACCAGCCCAAGTCACCAAAGGGGACCAGGCTGAACTCAAAAGCAAGGCAGCAAAACAATTAAAATCAAACCACAGAAAAAAAAACTGAAAGTAACTTATCTGAATGGTAGCAGGAGACAGCAGAAAGGCAAGCTGAATTCCAACCAAGACCAAGAAGTAACAATTGATCACCGGCGAGGATCATGGGAGGTCAGCTTACTTATATCAGGCCAGTCCGTCCCCCTGATAACCAGTCATCATTTGCAGGTGGTGGACTTTTGCTGTTCAACATAGGTACAATACCCTCAGCAACCACCAGAGGGAGCCTCAGCTCCGAAGTCGTCTCCAACACATTCACAACAGTCATCTAATGGTTAGACGGAGACCTGGAGAGGCGTACAAGCCACAGTGTCTTGTACCCACTGTGAAATTTGGTGGAGGATCAGTGATGATCTGGGGATGCTTCAGCAAGGCTGGAATTGGGCAGGTTAATCTTTGCGAAGAAGGTATGAATCAAGCCACATACAAGGTTATCCTGGAAAAAAAGTTGATTCCTTCTGCTCAGGCAATTTTCCCCAACTCTGAGGACTGTTTTTTCCAGCAGGACAATGCGCCATGCCACACAGCTAGGTCAATCAATGTGTGGATGAAGGACACCACATCAAATCCCTGTCATGGCCAGGGGTGCACTCTTGGGGTATTTTCGGCCACTCCTGGAAAGGTTCACTATTGTTCCATGTTTTCGGAATTTGTGGAAAATTGCTCCCACTGTGGTTTTCTGGAGTCCCAAAGCTTTAGAAATAGCTTTATAACCTTTTCCAGACAAAGAGATCTTAATTACTTTGTTTCTCATTTGTTCCATAATTTCTTTGTATCAAGACATGATGTCTAGCTTTTGAGAATCTTTTGGTCTACTTCACTTTTTCTGGCAGGTCCTATTTAAGTGATTTCTTGATTAAGGCCTGGGTGTGGCTAAGGAATTAGAACTCAACTTCCCAAAGATGTGATAATCTACAGTTAATTTATGGGGTTTTTTTTGGGGGGGAGGCACTCACTTGTTCACACAGGACCCTCGGCTTCAGGAAAATGGCCGCCAAGATCTCAATCTGCGCATGTGCGGCCTCCGGAGGCCATTTTCCTGAAGCCTCCGGCGGCCCACGGCTTCAGGAAGATGGCCGCAGGGAAACCGGTGATGCTCTGCTCATCGCCGACACCGGACCCGCAGCATCGCACCCTGGGACTGCAGAATTGCCCCACTTCTGCTGCCGCTGGCTTCCTATGGAAGGGACCATGCCTCCTGTGACCCCACTGTACCACTGCCAACCCTCAGGTAAGATACCTTAAATTCGGACAATAAGACGGACCACCATCTTATAAAAATCTTTTTTCTGCTATTTTCCACCCCAAGATTTGGGGTGAGTCTTATGGTCCGTGCGTCTTAATAGTCCGAAAAATACGGTATATATAAATCTTGCAATGGGTCCCATCAGACTCTCGCTACTCTAAGGCTTAAAGAGGTTTCTCACAACTAATTTCACTCCCTTTCATAAGTCCTAACTATTTCTAGTAAACTTTCGTTCTGGAAACTAAAATCGAACGTACTGAGAATCACATGGTTGTGGGGACGGGGCTATGTCTGAGAGTGCATGAGCGACAGCAGTCTGAGAGTGCATGCTCATATTAGACATCACTCTACTCCTCTGCTTGGATCCTGCCCAAACTTTGAACTGTAGGCCCTTCAGCTAACAAGCCCTGTGGTATGATTTCTAATAACAATTAGCACACATTGCAGGGCTTGTCAGCTGAAGGGACAGCACTACGAAGCTTGGGAAGGATCCAGGCAAAGGAGGAATGTGATGTCTGATCTGAGCATTCACGCTCAGACTGCTGTCACTCACTGAGACATAGCCCCATTCCCACCAATGACGTGCACTTCTCAGTACATGCAATTTGGGTTTCCAGACGAAGAGAAGTAGAGCCAGAATCACAACAGAAGACTAGATGACCCACACAATGATGAACTTACATGAGCAAGACAGGTTATAGGAGTATATTAGAAAATGTATAGTTAGAAAGAATTAGGATTTTTTTTTGGGGGGAGGGATGAAATTAGAAGTGAAGACACTCTTTAAAGGGGTTTTCCCCACAAACAAAGTTAATTTTAATTAATAGATCTTGGAATAACAATAGTTTCCACAATTAGGTATATTTAAAAAAATATTCCTGTGCTGAGATAACCCTATAAATGTGACCCTGCTGTGTAATGACTGTCTTCCTGGGGCTGTGGGAGAGGGACCTGTTCCTGTCAGACAAACAGGGGTCGATTGACCGTGTCCTTTTTTGGGCACGTGTGGAGCCCAGCTGCGACTGGATCCATATCTTCCAGAAGGGTGCACTGAAAGAAGATACCACTAGAGGTTATTATTCACATTCACACACGTTCATCTTATCCCCAAAGACCACCAGAGGGAGCTGTGTAGGACACATAAAAGAAGCTGACACAGGAAGCATCCAGGTCAGTTCTGCTCAGTCATCTCTGAGAGCAGTTCAGTGCAGCCACCTCAGAGGGCTCAGTCAGTCTGCAGTGAGGGAAGTGCAGAGCTGAGGTTAGAGAGGCTGCAGAGCTATTCAGTTCAAGAAAGCAAGTGGAGTCTAGTAAGAGTGAACAGAGATCACTCCAGCCTAGTCAGAGCTGAATCTAGGAGTGCAACTCAGTGAGGAAGCGTGCCGACGCTTAGAAAGCGGTGAAGAGGCAGCCCACCAACTGCCAGTGTGTGATAGTGTGAGGACCCAGGTAGGCCGAAGGCGAGTGGAAAGTTTATGAGACAGTGGAGCCTTAATAGCTCACCTCAGCAAGTATTACCGGACACCGGGGTCCGAGCCTATAGGGATCTCCACGGCCCATTAGGAGAACACCGGAGTTCCTGGAGGACTACAAGTCCCAGGAGTACCACAGAGCTGATACGTAGCAGGATCAGGAGGACGGAGTCTAGCCGTGCAAGGCAAATAGAGACTGTGTACTTCAGGAAGAGGTCCAACCACAAAGTCAGCCAGGTACAAGACGGAGACTAAGCTAGGCCCAGCTACACGCAGGCCAAGACTTCATTACAAAAAGGCAGAGAACAGGAGGCCACACACCTACCAGTGGAGGAATCTGGATGTGCATCCTTCACCCTACAGCGCTCCGGGAAGTGCCTGCAACATCTTCAGTAAAGGTACCAAAGTGACTTGTGTGTCTCCCTTATTGCCCCTGACTGCCGGGTCCCCGTCTGTCCTGCACCCTTGCACATCTATCTGCCCTGGAGGAGAACTCAGCCTTACTTGTGGAAGGCTTAACACCTAGCTGCACAATATTAACCCTCCAGTGGATCTGCATAGCAGCGCTGGTCATCCTGACCAGATATCACAAGTAGCGTCACGAATCCCCATATCATCATTCAAGTCACCTTTAAATATCCCACATTACAGTGAGCGCCCAGGGCACGGACCGAGCTGTGCTACCCGTGACATTCCCATAGACATCAACGGGCTCGGTGCCGAGTACCCCAAAACCCTGGCTGTGCGACTCACACGCTATATCGACGATATCTTCTTTGTCTGGCAGGGCACTCCCGTCGACCTTGCGGAGTTTATCTCCTCCTTGAACAGCAATGATCGTAATATATTTCTCACCCGGTGTGGGACCCTAAATCAATTGATTTTCTTGACGTTACTATTAAAAAAGACTATGATGGGGTGATTCAGACCGATATTTTTCGGAAAAAGACCTCAACGAACACCATCTTGCACGCCTCTTCTTGTCACCCCCGACACATTATAAAAGCAATTCCTGTGGGACAGTTCTTGCGACTGCGTCGTATATGTTCCATGGATTATGATTTTGAAGTTCGTGCGGATGAGCTTAGAGCAAGATTCCTATCTTGAGGATACAGTAGACGAGCCATTAAAAAAGGTTACCATCGGGCAAAATATTCCTTACGTCAGAATTTACTATATAAGAATACTTCACGTAATCTGATTAATGATAATGTACCCAGATTTATTACGGCCTTCCATTCACAATGTCAACCCATGAGATCTGCCATTGAGAGGGCTTGACAGATATTGCAAGCTGATCCTATTATTGGCAGGTTTCTCCCAGAGCGTCCATCCATCACGTTTAGGAGGGCAAGAAATCTGCGTGATCGCCTCACCCAGAGCCACTATGTACCTTCTGCTGTGCCCACTTTCCTTGACAATGCTCCAGGCAGGAATGGCTGTGTTCCGTGCGGCAGATGCATTGCCTGCCCGAATATTGTACGCTGTGCTTCCTTTGCGAACTCTGATGGCAGTATGGTGTTTAGCATTGAGCGACGGATCACCTGTATGTCGCGCTTTGTTATCTACTATGCGACTTGCCCTTGTGACCTCATATATGTGGAGCTCACTACCAGACAACTTAAGGTCCGAATAAGGGAGCACATCTTGGGCATTCAGGCGGCATCTGCCTGTACGGACACCGCCACTCTTAAAACTTTGTCATGTCATTTTAAGGAACATCACCAGTGTGATGGAACGTTGCTGAAGGTACGAGGCATAGATTCACTTAATATTAACATCAGAGGGGGCAATTTATCCAAAAGGTTAGCCAAACTAGAAACTAGATGGATCTGGACCTTGCGTACCATTCACCCCCGAAGGACTTAACGAGAATTTAACTTTTGCTCCGTTTCTGTGATTGTCACTTGTTATGTGGGTGTATTCTTACACATGTATTTATATTTTATTCATTTTAATCTTTTGTATTTTTTAGTTTTTCGACATGGATTTACCTCATTACTTCATTCTTCTACAGTTATTTATCTTTTGAGGGGATTATCCATCTACCCTTCATGCCGTTTGTCTCGTTTCAAGCTACATACAGTTTTTTATTTTTCTCATATATTGCAGTAGTGTGTATATATACATATATGTTAGTTATTTATTATATATACCCATTTTTGTGTTTCTTTATATGTTTGTGTATGTACACTACTGGTCAAAAGTTTAGGGTCACTTAGAAATTTCCTTATTTTTGAAAGAAAAGCAGTTTTTTTTCCAATGAAGCTAACATTAAATGATTCAGAAATACACTCTATGCAGTGTTAATGTGGTAAATGACTATTCTAGCGGCAAACGTCTAGTTTGTAATGCAATATCTTCATAGGTGTATAGAGGCCCATTTCCAACAACCATCACTCCAGTGTACTTATGGTATTTTGTGTTCGCTAACTGTGTAAGAAGGCTAATAGATGGTTAAAATACCCTTTAAAACCCTTGTGCAAGTATGTTAACACAGCTGAAAACAGTTTGGTTGATTAGAGAAGCTATAAACCTGACCTTCCTTTGAGCTTGTTGAGAATCTGGAGCATTACATTTGTTGGTTCAATTAAACTCTCAAAATGGCCAAAAAAAAGAACTTTCTTGTGAAACTCGACAGTCTATTCTTGTTCTTAGAAATGAAGGCTATTCCATGCGAAAAATTACCAAGAAACTGAAGAATTCATACAATGGTGTGTAGTACTCCCTTTAGAGGAGTGCACAAACAAGCTCTAACCAGAGAAGAAAGACAAGTGGGAGGCCCCGCTGCACAACTGAGCAACAAGACAAGTACATTAGAGTCTTTAGTTTGAAAAATTGACGCCTCACAGGTCCTCAACTGGCAGCTTCATTAAACAGTACACATTAAACGCCAGTGTCAACATCTACAGTGAAGAGGCAATTTGGGGATGCTGGCCTTCAGGGCAGATTGGCAAAACAAAAGCCATATTTAAGACTGGCTTAAATGAAAGGAAAAGATTAATATGGGCAAAAGAACACAGACATTGGACAGAGGAATATTGGCTTTTGTTTTGCCAATCTGCCCTGAAGGCCAGCATCCCCAAATCGCCTCTTCACTGTAGATGTTGACACTGGCGTTTAATGTGTACTGTTTAATGAAGCTGCCAGTTGAGGACCTGTGAGGCGTCAATTTTTCAAACTAAAGACTCTAATGTACTTGTCTTGTTGCTCAGTTGTGCAGCGGGGCCTCCCACTTGTCTTTCTTCTCTGGTTAGAGCTTGTTTGTGTACTCCTCTAAAGGGAGTACTACACACCATTGTATGAATTCTTCAGTTTCTTGGTAATTTTTCGCATGGAATAGCCTTCATTTCTAAGAACAAGAATAGACTGTCGAGTTTCACAAGAAAGTTCTTTTTTTTGGCCATTTTGAGAGTTTAATGGAACCAACAAATGTAATGCTCCAGATTCTCAACAAGCTCAAAGGAAGGTCAGGTTTTATAGCTTCTCTAATCAACCAAACGGTTTTCAGCTGTGTTAACATACTTGCACAAGGGTTTTAAAGGGTATTTTAACCATCTATTAGCCTTCTTACACAGTTAGCGAACACAAAATACCATAAGTACACTGGAGTGATGGTTGTTGGAAATGGGCCTCTATACACCTATGAAGATATTGCATTACAAACTAGACGTTTGCCGCTAGAATAGTCATTTACCACATTAACACTGTATAGAGTGTATTTCTGAATCATTTAATGTTAGCTTCATTGGAAAAAAACTGCTTTTCTTTCAAAAATAAGGAAATTTCTAAGTGACCCTAAACTTTTGACCGGTAGTGTATATTTGTGTGTGCATATATGTATATGCATACATATGGATGTAAGTGTGTGGTTATACAATGTATTGTGCTTATGTTTTAGTTTTATTTCCTTTCTGGATTATTTAATGTTTAATGTACTAGTACACATTCTTGTATACTATTATTTTGGTGTGTTCTTATATTGGCATATTTGTGTCACGCTGTCTCTGCATAAGGAGGACCGGGGTCTATGCTGACCCTAAGCTGGGGTCCTGACTAATCCCTCTACCTCGAGGTACTGTTGATGGTACAGAGGTCCAGGCCGCCAGCGTAACCCTATCTCCTGTGAATCCCTGACAACTGTAATCTAGTCCTGAGAAGGACCCTGATTACACCAAAGGGAACGGGAAGGTAACTGCCTACACACAGTATAAGACGAACGAGACAGTACAAGGGGTAAAATAAAAGACACCTTGCATACAAAACAACAACTACAGAGGGAACACCAAATGGTAAGGAGATAAATAATAAAGCGAGGAGAGGAGAAAACCACAACAGGTACTCTTAGCTTTAGACTTCTCAATATGATCCGCTCTGCTGGTCTGCATGAATGCTTTCACCGACACTTCCCTAGCAGACAGGCAGGTATATGAAGAAATCCAATTATCGCAACATTAATTGCAGCTGAGCGAGGCTGGTCTTGTCCAGCACAGAGAGAGGGAGAATTAACTCTCTCACTGCCGAAAAACACCCAGCAGCAGAAACTCAGCTGTGAGAAAGTCAGGGTGTGCAATCGCGACGATCTTCGCAGCGACACACCCATGACAGTACACCCCCTTCTACGAGGGGCCTCCGGACCCTCAGGGCCGGGTTTATCTGGGTGAGTAGTGTGGAAGGCCCGAACCAATCGGTCTGCGTTAATATCCGACGCAGGAACCCACATTCTCTCCTCAGGACCATACCCCCTCCAATGAACAAGGTACTGAAGGGACCGGCGATTCAGACGTGAATCGATGACTCTCGACACCTGAAACTCCAAGTTACCATTGACCACCACAGGAGGAGGAGGTAAAGGTGAAGGTATCACCGGCGCCACATACCTCTTAAGCAACGATCTGTGGAACACATTATGAATTTTAAATGTGGGAGGGAGGTCAACACGGAATGCAACCGGATTAATTATAGAACTGATCTTGTATGGCCCGATGAACCTGGGACCCAGTTTCCAGGAGGGAACCTTAAGTTTTATATTCTTGGTAGACAACCATACCAGATCGTTCACACTTAGGTCCGGACCAGACACTCTCCTCCTATCAGCCATACGTTTGTATCGGTTCCCCATAGTACTCAGATTATTCAGCACTCCTCTCCACACTGAAGCAAGTGACGACGAAAATCGTTCCTCCTCAGGAACCCCAGAAGAGCCCCCCCTATTGAAAGTACAAAACTGGGGGTGAAAACCATATGCCCCAAAAAACGGGGACTTACCAGTGGACTCGCTCCGCCTATTATTTAGAGCAAACTACGCCAGAGGCAAGAAAGAAGCCCAGTCCTCCTGGTTCTCTGACACAAAACACCGGAGATATGTCTCCAAGCTCGGGTTCAGACGCTCTGTCTGACCATTGGACTGCGGGTGAAAAGCCGATGAAAATGACAACTGCATCCCCCGCCGTGTACAAAATGCTTTCCAGAATTTGGACACAAACTGAGACCCCCGATCCGACACCACATCGGAGGGTACCCCGTGAAGTCTTACAATCTCCCCAATAAACACCTGCGCAAGAGTTTTAGCATTAGGAAGAGCAGGAAGAGCGATAAAATGTGCCATCTTGCTGAACCTGTCCACTACAACGAGTATGACTGTTTTACCCGAAGATGGCGGGAGGTCCGTAATGAAGTCCATAGACAGATGAGTCCACGGACGCTCTGGGATCTTCAAAGGTAAGAGGGTCCCAGACGGACGGGTATGTGGGGTCTTAGAGCGTGCCCAAACCTCGCAGGACGCAACAAAAGTTACCACCTCCCTATGTAAGTTAGGCCACCAAAACCGGCGCGAGAGGAGATCCTCAGTTGCTTTACTCCCTGGGTGTCCTGCCAAAGCTGAATTATGGTGTGCCTCGATCACCTTTTGTCGCAACTGATTTGGAACAAACAGTCTCCCTGGAGGTCCTACAGGGGCGTCCCCCTGAGCCTCCAATACCTCCTCCTCAAGCTCAGAGCATACTGCCGACACCACCACCCCCTCCTGAAGGACCGGAACCGGTCCTCCGTATTCCCAGCCCCTGGGAAACAGCGAGATAAGGCATCCGCCTTAACATTTTTTGACCCAGGACGATATGTGACGACAAAATTAAACCTGGTAAAAAACAACGACCACCTAGCTTGTCTGGGATTCAGACGTTTAGTGGACTCTAAATATAGCAGGTTTTTGTGATCAGTAATGACGGTGACTGGGTGGACTGCCCCCTCCAAAAAATGACGCCACTCCTCAAAAGCTAACTTAATGGCCAAGAGTTCCCTATTGCCGACATCATAATTCCTCTCCGCGGACGACAATTTTTTAGAGAAGGCGCACGGATGCCATTTACCAGGGACGAACCTTGTGACAATACTGCTCCCACCCCTACCTCGGAAGCGTCCACCTCAACAATGAACGGCTGTGACGCATCAGGCTGAATAAGTATGGGTGCTGAAGCAAAACATTTTTTCAAGGAAGAAAACGCTTGACAAGCCTTGTCAGACCATTTTGAAAAATCCGTCCCTTTTTTAGTCATGTCTGTGAGAGGTTTAACTATGGACGAAAAATTACGAATGAATTTCCGGTAGTAGTTAGCAAACCCCAAGAAACGTTGTAATGCCTTAAGATCCTCTGGCAGATCCCACTCAAGAACTGCCCGCACTTTCCCAGGGTCCATACGAAAACCGTATGCTGACACCAGGAATCCTAAAAACTGAAGTTCCTGTACGGCGAACACACACTTCTCCCATTTGGCGTACAGTTTATTATCCCGCAAAATCTGTAACACCTGCCTAACATGCTCCTGATGAGACACAAGATCCGGCGAGTAAATTAAGATATCATCCAGATATATGACCACAAACTGTCCCATTAGGTGGCGAAAGATGTCATTTACAAAGTGTTGAAACACCGCCGGGGCAATACTCAGCCCAAATGGCATGACAAGGTTCTCATAATGCCCCTCCGGAGTGTTAACACTAGGACTACTGGACTCGTGACCCCGCCTAGAACTACTGAAAGGAGTCATTTTGACTCCTTGCTTGTTTTCGTTTATTTTTAGAGTTTCATTTGTGGTTATTTATTAATAATTATATTTTTTGTAATGTATTATTATTGTGAGATCCAACAGTAATGCTTTTGATTGTTTTTTTTCTGCTTTTCTTATTTTTCTACAGAAAATAACAATAATTATAATAGACGTTTTTCAAACATTTTTTTTTATTCAAGTGCACACATATAAACAACAACTGAAGAACAAAAAGCAGAGAAAATGTAGGTGGAGGAGCACAAAAATGAAAATATGGCGCAGAATTCACCTTCTAAACATTTGGTGTTTCGCATTTTAGGCATTGCCTTTGATTTATGGCAGTACATTGCCCACACAAAGACTTACCACAAGTCTTACAATTGCCGACAGATCTATTTTTCTTGCACTTTTCTTTGATCTGGCAAAATTTTGTTTGAACCATCACTTCTGAGCATGTAGAAACTTGGGACGTGGAACCCTTTTCCCTATCTGTGACATAAGGACCACTCAACTCTCTCACAAGCGTTTGCAAAAATGCCTTGCGTGACATTTTTTGGTGGGTTATCTCATTGAATATTATCCATGCATTTATACCCGCAAAGTCTAAGGCATTTTCAAATGCATGAACAGGCCATCTCCTTGTGCATGTTCGTGTGGTATATTTTCGTGCCATCTGATCCACTACATCTACTCCATATTTTGTTTCATTGTAAAACTTTACCGTTTCTGGAGTTTTTTTAGTGGAATCAGACGCAACAACAACATCTGGATGGACGCAACTCAAAATGACAACATTTTTGTTGGGCTTTCCTTGATATACTGTAAGTGTAAAATTGTCTTCATTTCTAAACACTTTAGTGTTGTACAATTCCTCTTTCATGGATTTTATTTCTTTAGGCACTTCTCGCCTTATCTTGTTCAGTGTTCCCACGATGGTTGTTCCTTTGCTTTTTAGCTGTTTAGCTAATTTTACTGAAGTAAAATAATTATCGGTTGTAACATTGCGA